>BOPP01000081.1:4263156-4275670 GCA_017312745.1 Gryllus bimaculatus
AATGGCTTATCGCGGGCCGCTCTCCGCCGATCGGTCGCGAGGACGATAACGGGCGGCTGCGAGAGCGCGGGGGCCGCACTCGCCGCTGCCGCCGCCGCCGGCCCAGACGCGTCGTCCGGCCCGCCAGCCGCGTGCCCCAGTTGCAGCCGCGCGCGCCGGATGTAGCACGTCGGAGCGCGGACGAGGCCATGAGTTACCGTGCGACTGGAATTGCTCTCTGCCTCGTTGCCGCGCGCTAAAGATAGAGCAAATCTGTAGGACGACCGTGCCAAGGCCAGGAAGCACGTGTCACAAATAGATCCGTTATTGTATTTACTGAGGATTTCTCGACATTTCTGAATCAATTTTTGATTTAAAAAATGATAAACGAAGACCATAGTAGAAGAGGATTAAATGTGATTTTGTACGACATTGTATTATTGATATTGTATGAGAATTCAATATAAATGCCAATAGTGTTAGAGGAGAATTCAAACAAAGAAATGTTAAACACGTTTAAATTTAATTTTATATGCATTGCCAGTTTTCATGGAAATGCATCGCAAGCGAACACAAGCTAGGATGTTAGAGAGCACAGGACCCTGACGCATTTTTGTAATTTGGACATCCACTGGTATATTACTAACTAATTTTAGACAAGGATTTCTCTCCCGGATATACGGTATATTAGCTATACGGTATACGGTATATAAGTACAGATTTGAATACGGAATATTGTACACAATTGGCAAAATATACTTTGTTACCGTTGGTACATATGACTCCTTATATGGAACATTCAGTTCATAAACTCTACTCTCCATTTTGTTTGTTTTTGCATTTTATTTCGCTATTCTTTTTATTTCCCCTGTCCAACCATCAGTCTTATTTGTTTCGTCTTGCTCCCAGACCAGGAGTTACTCTACTTTAAGTCTTTGCCTTTCGCCACCCCCATAATTCGATGTTCCTGCCTTCGGCATTCACGGTCGCTATCTCGCGCGGCGCGACCCCGAGCAGCAATTACTGGACGGTGTGAACATAGCGCCGCGTATGCATTCAGCCGCTGAATGTCGGACTGCCCACGCACGCGAGGGACTCGGCGAGCGAGGCTTCCCACGTCACCGCTGCAGGCGAATCAATGTGGCAGTTAGGAATAGAGACGGAGGAAACTAGGCGAAGGAGGAGCAGACAAGGTTGCAAACTTTCGCATTCTAGCAAAAATTAGTCGACCGCAGTTTGAGGCCCTACCTGGCGAGCACTCGTTGATTGATTGATTAGTGATTTCAGTTGCGTCAACTGCTGTCATTATTCTCATAAGCGTAGTGCATGTTTTCAATTGCTTGAGGTAGTGGTGATTTTCCATCGCTTAATGGCGTGATCCGGCCCCGATCTACCTGACGAGTAGTGGGGTCTCCTCAACTATGTATCTACCACCAGCGGGGCACCGCCCCAGCCGGGACAAGCACTACGCTGCCGATCGGTCTCGCGTCATGTGTGGTTGTGTAGTTCATGTAAGTGAGTGTGTACGTAAGGCGTGAGGATAGGGCAAGGAAGAGGAAGAAAATATCTGGCGTGGTCCTTGGCGCGTTTTATACATTACTTTTCCTCAATTCGCGTGTTGATCATAGTGTTGATCGTAGAAACCACGGGAAACTACCGATCAGAGGAGCCGGCTGCTGGAATTCTCCTCCAGATTGCGACTGAACTCGGCCTAGCTATGAAGTAAGTCGAACCGTCGAACCTAGAACATGCCCATCATTTGCACTTCAGTGACATCAGTTGATCCTCCGTGCCACCTCTCCCCGTACGCGAGCCTGGTAAGACGGTGAAGGCATTTGTGAATCTGGCTGCGCTGCTTTAGCGAATCTCGAAAATCCTGAGGAGCCTTGATCCTGAGGAGCTTCTGAAGGAGCAGGACTTTGTCCAGGGAAAGCTGTAATTCATTTTCAGTATGTTGTATTTAATAAACCTCAAGAACCCAAATTCCATCGTCATGAACGGCAGAATTTTTAAAAGAACCAGAAGACGCGTTCTTTCAAACACGTGAAAGTTGCCTCAGGTAAGGGTTGTGAATGGCGAAGCGGGCAATGAAGGTACATGTGTGATATCGGTCGCCGCTCCCGAACGATTGTCGGCACATCACTGGAGGCACCCGGGTGCAGAAAGCGCTCTTGCACTATGGTTTGTAAGAAGCAACTCCTTTCACTTCGACCTAAAAATTATCTTCATCCAAAACTGCATACATTATACATTTCATAACTTCATTTTCAACATGCAAACGTTCCCGGTACCGTATATTTTCTAGTAGACTTCACAGCCCGCTCCGAGCCTTCTCCGAGCATTAAACCCAGAACCCTTTCTATTCCTTTCTCACACACCATGTTGACGTCTCCTAAGCCACGAAATCATTTCGAGGTGCTCGCTTAATAAATATTAAACTGTCTTGCCTGTGTCTGTCAATGTTGTGTTATGTATTTAGGATTCTTTAACCAACATTTGAAAGATACGAACGTTTGAACGATTAAAATCAAGCTCTCAATAAAGTTGATGGAATGCCAAAAAAAAAAAAAAAACCCTCGCCCCTGTTGTGCGTCTGATACGCCAGTCGACCGGGAGCGGTTGTTTTCTATACATTGCAGAGGTCTATTGCGGACGCAGATGTTAAGATGAAGACGTTGGCGGAAGCGGTTTCCGAGGTTGAGTCAGACCCAGCCATAGACGAAAAAGTGCATCAAGGCTCTTTGCGTCAACTAAGGTACTAAGGCAAATGTAGAAACGGAGGTAGAAATGAAGGAGGAGGTGAATTTGAATGGGAAAGATGGGCGTAGGTGCATCAACTACTAGGGTCATTATCCCTTGT
Organism: Gryllus bimaculatus; assembly: GCA_017312745.1. Lineage (NCBI taxonomy): Eukaryota > Metazoa > Arthropoda > Insecta > Orthoptera > Gryllidae > Gryllus > Gryllus bimaculatus. Next base: position 4,265,996 of record BOPP01000081.1, read on the forward strand.
TAGTGTAGTGCATGTTTTCGCTCGGGCGGTAGCGGTGGTCTGCCCCAGCTGGATGGTGAGACCCGGCGCCGATCTGCCGTCGACTAGCGGAGGGCTCCCCAACCAGGCATCTCCAAAGCGCAGGAAACCGCTCCAGCCGAAACAAACTCTCAGCTCCCGACCGGTCTCACGACATGTGTGGTAATGTAGTGCGTGTTAGTGAGTGTGTGTGTTAGAAGAGAGGATAGGAGAAGGAAGCGGTAGAAAAGATCTCACGCGGTCCGTGACCTGTTGGTTAGAATACTGCTCCGGCATTGACCTGGCGCGTTGTTCGGATAAACCACGGAAAACTACAGCTAAGAGCAGCCGGCCGCTAGAATTCCCAACCAGACAGCGGCTGAATTCGACCTAGCTGACAAGCTAGTTACGAAAATCCGACCAATGTCGGGACTCGAAGCTACGACCTCCGGGTCGGAGGGACTGCAGTGACATCACTTGATGCCCTAAGCCATCTCTCCGATCAGGTAAAGCTGGAGATCGAGGTATGTCGGAGCCAAAGTATTTTTTTTATACTAGCTAGGTTGAAATCAACTGCAATGTGGAGGAGAATTTTTCTACTGACCAGCTGCTCTGATCGGAAGATTTTCGTGATTTCTCCCAACACTGCCAGGCAAATTTCTCTGCATTACCTTAACAATGGCACCTATTCTAATCCCTTCCTTATTCCCTTCCCTACTCTCCTCTTACACACATTCCCTCTCACACACAAACACTCTTTCCCCTACATGCACCCATGTCCCATGCACCCATTTCCCATACTAGCACCCATGTCGGGCGACCAGTCGGGAGCTTGGAAATCGTCCCGGTTAAGGATGGTGCTCCGCTTGGGGAAATCCCTTGAGTGGCAACCCTCGGAAGCTGACTCGTAGGTCGATGCCGAATCTCACTAACGTGGAAAGATCACAGCTACTTTACGGGTATAACATGCGGGTATAACATGCCAGTAGAGAACCATTCCATCCGTTGACGAACGCGAAACCAATAAATAACCAATCGAACAATCGGATTCACAGGCAAAACGGAAGGAAAGGCGAAGGCAGAGAGGAAAGCGGAACTAGACACGGAGGAGGCAAGCAACTTAGTGGATATCGTGTTGGCTGCGGTGAAAATGTGCAATCAGAAAAGAAAAGAAGCGTGGAGGTGAAGGCGGCGGAAGTGCCAGCACAGGGGGATTCGGAGGTGAAGGAGGAGGCGGAGGCGGAGGCGGCGCTGAGCGGGCCGGCGCTGACAGGCAGTCCAGGATGCGGCAACGGCAGCCAGCGAGCAGACCAGACAACATTCAGCCGCGTTCGATTCGGTTGTCGGCGATAACGGCGTTACGCGCGGCGCGAGGCGTGAGAGGCGGGGAGAGGCGGGGCGGATGCGCGGCGGAGGCGGGGGGAGCGGGCGGAGGGCGGGGCGGGACGGAGCGGGCGGAGCGCGGGCGGAGGCGGCGGGGCGGGCGGGGCGGGGCGGGCGGAGCGGGCGTGCGGAGGCGGGCGGAGGCGGGGCGGAGCGTGGCGAGGCGGGGCGGAGGCGGGCGGAGGCGGGCGAGCGGGCGGAGGCGGGGCGGAGCGGGGCGGAGCGGCGAGCGGGCGGAGCGGGCAGAGCGGGCGAGGCGGGGCGGATGCGGCGGTAGGCGGGGCGGAGCGGGGCGGAAGGCGGCGGAGCGGCGGAGCGGGGCGGAGGCGGCGAAGCGGCGGAGGCCGGGTGCGGAGCGGGGCGGAGGCGGGGCGAGGCGGGTTCGGTGGCGGGGCGGGCGGGCGGAGGCGGGCGAGGGCGGGGCGGCGGGGCGGAGGCGAAACGGGGCGGACGCGGGCGAGCGGGCGAGCGGCGCGGAGGCGGGGCGGAGGCGGGGCGAGCGGCGGAGCGCGGCGGAGCGGGGCGGAGCGCGGCGGGTGGAGGCGGGCGGAGCGGGGCCGGAGGCATCGTGCGGAGCGGGGCGGGCGCGCGAGACGGGACGGTGAGCGGGGCGGAGCGGCGAGCGGGGCGAGCGGCGGAGCGGGCGGAGCGGCGGAGGCGGGCGGAGGCGGGCGGAGGCGGCGGAGCCGGGCGGAGCGGCGCGAGGCGGGGTGGTGGCGGGCGGGCGGTGCGGAGCGCGGGCGCGAGCGGCGGAGCGGGGCGGAGCACGGGCGAGCGGCGGAGGCGCGGGCGGAGCGGGGCGGAGGCGGGGGCGAGGCGGCGGAGCGGGCGGAGGCGGGGCGGAGGCCGCGGAGGCGGCGAGCGGCGCGGAGCGAGGCGGAGCGGGGCGGATGCGGGGTGCAGGCGGGGGAGCCGTGGCGCGTGCGGACGTGGGGAAGGCTCGGCGGGCCCACGCGCGGGTGCCTGCGGGTGGCAAGGCGGCGAGGCGAAATGGAGGGCGGCGTGCTGGTGCTGCGGAGCGCGGTGGAGAGATATCGCGGGGCGGCCAATGGGGAGGGCCGGGAGGCTGCTCCGGAGCAGTTGGCGACGGGTTATGTATTTACACCGGCGTTCCTCGGCAGCTCCTAGGGCTACATAGCTGGGTCCAATTCAACCGGACTGGAGGATAATTCTAGCAACCAGGTGCTCTGATGTGTAGGTTTTCGTGGTTTCTCCGAACAATATGTGTCGAATGCGGAATCAGTACTCTAATAAACGGGCTACGCTCTTTCTTTTCTCATGTTTTCCCCTCAACTCGACTCACAAATATCACACAGACACACACAGATGTCGGGAGACCAGGTGGGAGATAGCAGCTTGTCTCGACACTAAGACATTGACTTCTATTTTTTTGATACAGCCTAATATATATGTATATATTTGAAGCACAAATATTTAACACCACTGAGTGTATTATATGGTTTTTGTGGATGCAGCATTACGAAAAGATGCCAGGGTCTTCCTGAACACATTTTGAATGAAAAGTGTTACAGGAGATGCCAAAAACCATTTTGGATGCACAGATTTCTTCTTCTCAACTGTCTTCTCTAAATCGGGATATAACGAAAGAAATAACTTGCTGATATATGTTTGGGCTACCCAATTATTAGTGTCACCTTTCAGGTATGTGAGAGGAATTGTATGAGAGAAATTGAGAGAGAGGGAGAGAGAGAGAGAGAGAGAGAGAGAGAGGGAGAGAGAGAGAGAGGGAGAGAAAGAGAGAGGAGGACGCAGAGTGAATGGAAAGTGGTTAAAAATAAAGACTAACCGCAACAATCATCATTAATACAACTCACCTGAAAACAATATTGCCCACAGGCGAAAACCACATACCTTTGGTCACAAATTAAATAATCAAAAAAGTAAATAAATAAACATATTTATAAATAAATCAAGGAAATAATAAATTTCTAATGGACACTACCCATATTGTTATGTTTTCAATTCTTTGTATAAAGAGTGAAGGGGGATCCATTTGGAATAGCTGAGGTGTCTCACGATATCATGATTGCCTGTGAACACAGCGCACTTGATTCCGTCTAAATAAAATATCACGAATATTACATTTCGACGGTCATCACACATCGCTTAGGTCGTGAAAGTGATCAGTGCTAGCGTTACAAACCAAAAAGTTCCTAATTCTGACATGACGAAATGAAACTATGAATGCATGAGTTTACGTAATTTCACAATTATAATAATTTCCAGATTATTGTCTAATATTACTGACAATGTGAGGCATTTACTTCATTGCTTGGAAGGGAACTACTATTATGCAAGTAATGTAGTAGTCAGTTAACCAATGTTGATTAAATAACAATTTAAAACGTTCGTTTCAAACTGTTATACCAGCAAACTATAACTTTTTATTTGTCAAATGGTGTGTTGAAACTATCGGATACTTTTTTATGAACTCAGAGGATAATTTTGACGAATTTTATTCCAATTTAATTAAACAGACATTTGTTGTGTTTATTAGCGTTGCAGAAAAAAGGAGGAAATGGAGGTCATACATTCATGAACACCGTCAGTGAACTTGCGATTGAAAGAGAAGTGGTGGCTTGAAATGGGCCACTACTGTGTTGACAAGAGTGGATATCGATAAAATGACCGGCAGAAGAGTTATTGGGTGGCTGGAAAAGGCAGGGAGATATAGAAGGCGAACATGAGAAATGGAGTGAGAACATTTAAGGAAAGGTTAAAATTGAGTTATCTAACAACAGGTTGAAGCTAGTCTTGTGGATCGTTGAGGTAAAAGCCTAAGATCACCAGAATAATAATCTAGTTTAGAATTACAAACCATATAAGCTTTTGAATCTAGGCAAAAGTTTGGAAGATTTTGAATATTTCTTTTGCTGGAAATGACAAAATTGCCGTTGAGTAGAGTTGAAGAGAGGTATTTTCTTCATAATTTTCGACATGAATCAAAAGTAAAAAGCGTTCTGAACAAATAAGTGTCTGTGATACAAATATAGATAGCATGATACCTTTCCATCCATCTCCAAAGCATAGCAGTATTGCGCGGAGATACAACGGTGAAGATATTATTATTATTATTATTATTATTATTATTATTATTATTATTATTATTATTATTATTATGAGTTTACGCAATCCATTTATCCTTTACGCCGGGGGTGGATGATTAGATGTCCATAACGATAGTTGTTGTTGAAAGATAAATGTTCTTCCTAATGCTGCTTTTTAGCGCTAGGTTTCTCCTAGACTGGACCCTAGAGGCGTTTTGATTGAAAGTATTGTTGCTTCCCTTTAATTTAAAAATTGTCCTAGTGGGATAAAAGTAAGCACTGTGGGTGCGTTCGCCAAGCATGATTAAATTGAAAGAATTAAACCTCATTACGTTCCACACTTTTTCTGTCATTTTCTGTCATGAACGCATTGAGCAGTTCAATATTTTATAACATCTTCCATCATTTCCACCCATAGCACTACATGAACTACTCGTATTTATAATATATGTATGTTTCTGCTAAAGAACATATTTGAAACAAATAAATGCGATTAAGAACGAAAGATAAGAATCAGTATATGAAGAAAACAATATGTCAGGGAAAATATGATTGGCGAGAAAATCTGGCCAGAGTGATGTAGAAACCAAAATAAACTACAGCGCAAAATATCGCCAAGAATCTTTAATAATCTTTTTTAATTACCCTTTCCAACAGTTCCATACATCTTTGGATATCAAAATGTCGTTCATTACCGTAAAATTCCTCAGTCTCCACAATTCAAGGAGCGATAGTTTTGTCTGAAAATTGCAGTCATGCGCTTCCTGTGTTTGTAGATTGATTCGATTGATCGCATTGTGGAACAGCCGATCATGGAGAATTGACAGTTTACCGCAGGCTTCTGCCCTATCAGAAAAACGCTCGATACCTTCATTTATTTAGAATGAAAACTCATTGGGGCAGCGTAACAGCTGGAGGGGAAGGAAGCGCGAATCAATTAGGAGACTCCAGGAGCGATTCTTTAATAAGGAACTTTAATTTCCGAGGTATTTACATCGAGCGAGAACTCTATTCATTCGGCGGGAAATATCAGGGCGTCTCCCAAGAAAGGGGACTCGTCGGCGTCGCAGAATTCAAGCAGGTCCCTGGCAGTCTTTATCAGAACGAACGAATTCTCCCCACAACAGTGATTAAAAATTGTTTGAAATACGATACTTTAAAAATAAAAATATTGGACATTTGTGCAAAAATTAAATAAAAATACGATGAAAGTAGAAAGTGAAATAGAGTTTAAAAGGCCATGTCGATTAAGAATTAGTTCTTAACATTTTGAATTGAATGCTATGCGATGGGTAGATAGCTTCACTTACGAGGGAACGATATAAATAACATAATTGCCTAAATTGTAGTTTTGAAAACAATAAATCTACCTAAATTCGAAACACTTTTCTACAATATATCTAGAAATATCTCTTTGAAACATTTACAATTATTAAGTGTTTTAAAGTATGAAAAAAATACGTTCCAACACCTTGAAAATATGTCAAAATCGTATTTTGCCTATTGAAGCTGGCGCTTTCGTAAATAGCGATTATTGTATTCTGCTCATAATAAACAAATGCATATTTCATAAATGTATCAGTAACTTCCGGAACCGTCTTTGGCAAACGATAATTAATTTATTTATTTTTTAATCTATTTTATTACAAATATTATAGAAATGTCACGTGTAGAATTCAATTGAAGCCTCATTCCAGCAGTTTATTAATTTTTTTCTTTATTTTTTAAATATTTTATGTGTAGATTATTTTCTGTAATTTTGAATAATTTATCTAATGTATTATTCGTGGTAGCCTGGTAGTGTTACAATAGCAGATACGTTCACGAATTATTTGTAACGGTTACGTATTACTATAATACTGCAAAATGTATCCTGCTAGCTCTTCATCGAACTTTATTGAAAAAGTATCAGCCATCAAGTTGCGTGAGATTCGAAAACAAATATGAATCACTATTTTTCAAAATTTGAAAAGTTTTAATGAAATCGGCATGTATTCAATGGAATACCATATATCCATAAAACAGTTTAAATAACAAATTGGGGTGAATACCTGAATTCGAAAGATTAGAACTCGAAAGGATGTAGGTATTGTAATGGCTTAAAGGCCTTCGGCCTAGCCACATAGGATCAAGTAATCTAATTTGTTTGTAATAATTACCTATTAAATAAAATAACAAATAGTTTCCTGATTCTGGTATTCGAACCACCGTTCTTACGAACTGCAACTACAAGACGTTAAAAAATTGTAATATTCGAAAATTTAAAAATATAAATGAAAATACACTTGTCCTCTCCTGTTCTCTCCTGCCCTGTTGCTTGTCAGCCATTTACGGGGCTTGGCGGTGACCAGCGGTGTACCAGCGGTGACCCAGCAACTCATTTATGGGATAAGGGATTCGTGTGGTTAGCACGAAGCCATCCATTCACGGTAAATTCTGGTCTTCAAAACCTTAGGGTGGGCTTTCTCATCGTCACACAGCAACAGATATTGGGACAAAATGTTGCTTATCGCTACACAAAGTGGAGGAAGACATTTATTATGTACAAGTGTGAAATATATATTTTTCCATACTAGCGTCCCACAATGAGAGTTTTTCTGTGAAATATTGTCGATTTCTGCCGATGTTTCATATTAAATGTTTAAGATAAAATTTAATTTGCATTGTCGTCAGAAAAACATTTTTGACAAAATTTCAATTTTTTTATCAGTTAGAAGAGTCAGCCAGTTTATTTTGTGTTATGAGAATCCACGTGTTCTTATGATGTTAGAGAAAAGAATTTGAAAAAAAATTGGGGTTAGGTAACTGAGAAATATATATTTCTGTTAAAATCTGGATTCAGATTTTTTGGTTGTGTAAAAAATGTCTCTGTTGTACTTAGTATATGCTCCATACACACTAGATCGTTAGAAAATAAAAGTGTGGATGAATTACTGCTGCATACATATATTTTAAACTAATTGCGTTCCTTTAAATATATCTTTTCACACTTTTATACAACTCAGTGAATTATAAATTTTTAATTAGAAGTGGTCACTCGAATGAAATTGAGTGACGATAGAAATAAAAACTTCAATCATTCCTATCCGATGGTCATTTACCATTAGTGTTATTATAATGACAGAATAGAGAAAATGTGTATATATATTAACTCTATCGATACGTTCAAAGGATTCGCATAGGAGATAGGATACGATAAAATGTAGTTTGAATATTCCAACTCAAGCAACCTCCTCGTTTTGAATTTCCCCTCAACTAGCGCCGAGACAGCTGTCACGAAAAGATTGAATTATACGTGATATTCGTCGCGGGCGTTGGTGCTAATTACAGACAGCGACAAATTGGATAATTTGATTTTGCCGAAGAGATGAAGCAGTGTCTTGAGAGTGGCATCCACGTTTGATAACAAGCAAGTTTTGTAGGGGAGGTGTTTCTTAGAAGCCTTATACAATTTTACTGAGTGGAGATTTCAACGTTCACCCTTGGGAGAGACCCGTGATTCCTCACCGACAACTCAAAATCTTTCAAAAACGTACTGGTATGAAAGTAATACAATTTACTAGCTCAAACGTGTTGATTCCAAAGAAAGAGCACCTTATTCACGATGTGTGGCAGGATTTAATGCCGATGAATGCTTCTTTATTTATACTTACGTGTAAACATTCTTTGTTAGTATTTTTATGCTTTTTTTCCATATAATGAAAAGTTATGACTTATATTTTCGTCATTGCGCGCTGATAACAGTTTATCTTACACTGCAACATTTTTATCTAATCAATTTCAGAAATTGTTACCTGATTGTTATGTGACAATGCATCAAGGAACAGATTAACAGAATATTTTTTGAAATTATATTTTTCGATCGAAAAGAAGTCAATTATATGAATAAAAATTCATCACATATTTTAATATTGTTATAATTATTTTGTTAATCTCAAAAAATAACAAAATCTAATTTTCTACTTTACAATTTGCCCTAAGAAATTTGCCCTAAGATGGTCAAAAATAAGTTTCTAAGGGCGTTCTAGTAGTTTGAATCTCAACACTGAAACCGAGGGAACAGCCGAGTTAACAGGCAATCCAAACCTCTGACAGGCTGTCATTACCAGTATCAGGGTGAGCGCAGCAAGTGGAACAGTCAGACATTCCGAACTGGACGTGCATCCAACCAGTGGCCATCAAGTGACGTGCCGAACTGTAAGAGCTACTCAGAAGTCATGGCCAAGGAGACACAAGAGGTTGCAGGTACGGGGAATGTCCATCGTGCTGACGCGTCAATCGCTGGGGTAAATCAGCTATGTTGTGCTGCATCTACAGAAAGCCGATACTACCATTGGTAAATAGACCAAGGTAATGCTCTATGTTCCACTATGTTATCAATATTTCTATTTTATCCAAAGAATCATTAGATTAAATAGATATGAGATACAAATGGCAAAAATTTTCTTTCCGTCTAATCTCTTGGAAACGAAAGCAACTAGGTTAATTCAAGAATGGTATTAATATTTGTAATTTTATTTTAGTTTTAGAAGCCAAGGTATGTCAGAAAATTGCGCAGGATGACTGCCACAATTTTTCGTTCCTTGTCATTGAATTTTTATAAAACCTAACTCATTCACAAACTCTAATAATAAATGCAAAATTTCATTCCAAATAAATCTATTTACATTCTATTGCAGTTACAAATGTAGAAATACAGTAATTTGCTGTTAAATTCGATTGCAGTCAAGTTGATTTATCAGCGATCTCCAACACGAGGTTCGATGATGTTAAATGTACTCGATCCCGGAACGTAGGCGTGAGAGAAAATTCATACGTTCATACTTTTTCTTTTTGTGGGCAGATGATCATGGCTGGGGTATGTGTGTCTTCGACGAGATGAAAGGAGTATGTCTAAATGAAATATATAGTTAAGAGATGATGGGTGAAATGTGATACGTGAAGATAAATGAAGCCAACCAAAACGAGACAAAATGGTTAAAAGTTTAAAACCTTAGACGGGATTTAAACCAGGTACAAATAACTCATTAACCAGGATCTCTGTATATGTATACTCGTACGTAATCGTTGAAAGAAAGGATTGCATTCAACAGTTTTTTTCTGGCCACACATTCCGCATATCTCTCGTGCGGAGTGTAATAGCTCGAGTTCAGGGCAAAGAACGCTGGTTTGTCATGGGGCACGCGCGGCTGGGGTGGGGGCAGGGTTGGGGTGAGAGCGTGGGGTG
>BOPP01000081.1:4281315-4306315 GCA_017312745.1 Gryllus bimaculatus
CACGTGGCCTGCCCCGCTGCGTCGCCGGGCGGCGGTCGCCTAACTTCCCGCAAGATTTGGCCCTTCCGGCCGCAGGGCGCCGCCTAAACAGTTCTGACGCGCGGGATTCAATTACCGGGCGGGCGCGACTCCGCCCCACGGCGCCCCTTGCCGCGAGGGCGAAGATTCACAAAACTCCTTAGCGGGAAAAAATTCCATATTCGACACGCAAGCTATGTTTATGAGCACCGGTGGAAATTTGGAGGCGTCCATAAAGTGCTGCTATAATGGAATATGATTTATACCAATCCTCCATGAAGTTAATGTATGTAAATAAAAACTCCTTACTAGATGCATGTAATAAAGTATTGTTTATTACAAATTATTGTAACATTGATTTTAGTGATATATGGTAAAATTTGAGATGATGTTGTGATGTTTCGATCTGCATGTCGATTTCCGGCAGATTTTTGTCGCTGCCTATATCTATGCGAATATTGCGTTACGTGCGTTATGCGAATTTCAAATACTCGAGGTGCTGTTGTACTAGTCTCGGGAGGTCAATAGCGTCCTTTGTGAGCAGCGAGGATTGCACTGCATTACTAACTCCTGGCTGGTGGGCTTAAGTTCTCAGAGCTAAAAATCGGGTTTAGTTTTTACTCCAATTGCGTCAATTCGCATATTTGCGTTTTTGTTCGCTTGTTTCAGAAATAAGTATATTTTCCTTGGGTAAATCTTAAAAGCATCTTTACAGTTTCGGCTCAGTAAAAGCACGCCCTTCTTGACGTCATGGAAGAAGAAAAATAGCCAAGAAACTGCTGTATAGAAACGAGACGGTTCTCAGCAAACTGAGATTAGAAACATTTTTTAATGTTTATAGGAGAGATAGGTGATGACATTTTCCATCTGAAATTACAAATCTGTATACATCAATTTTATCAACTTTTTATTTATTGTTTCACCAGATGAGCCCAATGCTCAGGATCGAAATGTTATGAATATGTACCAATGTGAGTTTATCAAAATAAAATTGTCTATAATTTCCTGTACACTTGATCCTAACCACACGTTAAATATGAACAGACATGAATTTAACTCCATAAAATGCATAATACTGAATGCATTGAAATTCAAAACCACCAATTCTAGGAAACGTTTCACTGATACCTCACAAAGACTATTTTTAAACCAATGTCACATTCCTCATTTTCGCATTACCAGGTTCAAAATGTTAAGTTATAACATGCCGTAACTCAGAAAGAAAATATGACGAAATAATGAAGATATCACCAATTAATGTCCAGAAATGTCTCGATACTTTAACATCGTTTTAGGGAGTTTATTTTTGGAGAAAGAATGACGGAATATTCAGAGTAATGTAAATTGCGAATTAGGTAAACTGTACGTGGATACGAAATTAAATAATCTAGTGTTATAATAAATATAAGAATAATATGGTTTCTTTCGATGTGCATACATTATTTTTCTACGTAATTGAAAAATAAAATGTAGGTACAAATTATTCTGGCATGAATGATAAACAAACTGCGATTAATATCGCTCATTTCAGGATTGTCAAGGATGTTGCATTAAGCGAATGTCAGTGTCATGTGTGGAACAATAAAAAGTATCCTCCTGCCAAGTAGTCAATACCCTTGTTACAAGAAGCAGTAGTGAAAATGTCTCTGTGGTTTACTCGTGCGATAAACGTTTGCGGGAAAGGGAGCTAAAAAAGTAAAAAAAGTACATTTATTGTTGTAGAAAATTACGAAGGGTAGTTTTGTCAAAAACATTTAATTCAGCATAATCTTTGCTGAATTATAACATAAACAGGTCTATTATGTCTTTATCGGGGCCGACACAGAATTGCACTGACGATGGTCGCAATGCGAACGAAAAAGCTTATTTAATGTGAGTAAAAAGATGCTAACATTATAAACCCCACACCATTTATACTTCATTTGTTAGAGTTTACATTTTTGTTTTTATTCTTTGTACTCACCCACTGTTTTGCAGTATCAAAATATTTGATATTGTTTGACGAACACGCTACTGCTAATTGTTACGGAAAACTTACAGAGCATGATAATCGTTTCCTTTCACCACACCTATCCCGGTGAAAATTTCTGGATATAAGACGGTAGTGCGAGGCGTGCTACAGCCGCCACTAGGTTATCTTGATATTACTGCTGTATTCGTAGCCATGCATTTAGTCCAGTGATGTCCTGCGGTGCCTACTGCTGGCAGTGACACGTCTCGCGCCACCACAGTATGGCCCGTGCTTACCAGCGTTAAGGTATTTGCCCTGCGCGCGTTCAATTTTTCTGTGGCGATGGCGCTTTTGAAACGTCTAGCAATCGGTACACGAAAGCATATGAAATGTCTTTATTTTGGCTGGCAGCAAATTTTCGGTTGTCAAAATGTAGAAACTCGAAACTTGATTTGATTTATTTTCTCATTGAACGGTAAAAACTGGATGTGACGTATGGGGGAGAAGGTCAATCTGCGCAAGTTTCCGTGAGCTCTGGAGTCCCTTCTCCACCTTTTAACCCTAAATAGTTGAAAGATGAATAAAAGTACCAACAAAGTAAAATTAGTAACATTTGAAAATATACATTTTTGTTCCAGAATTATAGAAAATTGTTTGCATTGGTGAACGAACTACAGGAGTAAGTATCAAGGATTAAATAACCAAAGCCCAGGTTCAACTCTTACCACCACCAACAAAAGGAGAGCTCAGCTGCACCTTAAGCTACATTTATGTCCAGCGCAAAAGAAGAGGCCACCTCAGCATTCGCTCAATGGATCAGGAAAACTGGACCAAAAACGAAATCGATACGTTAAGGCATTAGATGTTAAGACATTATAAGTCTAGTATTAGAATCATGATTTTGTATTTTGAAACCAGTGTCAGCGAATTTATATAATATTTAGAGCCCGGCACTGCAAATGAAGCTGATCGAGTTGAGATGCAGTCGAATGGTTTGTAAATTGTTTGTGAGCTGAGAAAAGGCGGTTTTTTTACAAGCTGTTCGTCAATTCAAAAAATCATGAATTAAAGAGAAAATGCTGCGCGAATAATATATTATTATTCAACACATTTCTCTCTCCGAGGTCCATTTGTGTTCTATCCTGGAGAGACCAACGTATGGAATTATAGGAATCAACCTTTTGGCTGCATCCCTGGGTTAACACAAGGTTGTTAGCCTTCAATATCAATTAGGAGGGGTCTGTATGTATTTGGCGCAACTGCCCGTGAACTGGCTCAGGCATAACGGAGACGTCCCTGCCTCGCCGCCGTAGGTTAAGGGGCACGTGTGACTAGCACGTAGACATCTCAACGCTGTATTTCGGTCTTCTCAAGCTGAGTAATTAATTTTCTCATCGTCACACAGCAACATATACTGGGACATTACAAGGAAAACGCACACTATAATCTTGGCTCGACCGGGAATCGAATCTGGGACCGTTGGAGCGGAAAGCGAGCACGCTGGCCAAGAGCTAGCCACGAGCCCAACTAAGAGGAGATATTATTATTATTATTATTATTATTATTATTATTATTATTATTATTATTATTATTATTATTATTGGGATGATCAAGGGGTGAAAGGATAGTATGAGGGTAGAAGGTGTAAGGCGGGGCAGTGGGAGGTGTTCGTGCCAGCATTCGCGTGACCGTGGGAAACCACGAAAAATACCGTCAGGATGGCCGGCCCGGGGATCGAATTCGGACCTTCCGATTGCCAAACCAGCGCACTACGCACTGAGCCACTTCGCCCGGTAATACATATGATAACGACATTTATCTATAAAACTTTCTATTGACGCCCAACAAAACATGCAGTATCACACACAGAAAGAAATTGATCTTAGACAATGAACAGCAAACTGTACCTGCAAGAGTTGGCAGTAATGCAGCAGAACTTCTCAGAACTTGTTCAGACAACAGTAGTTTATCATTGTGTTTCCAGATAATTCATGCTTCATTTTTATTGTGAATTAGAATATTAAATGTAATGCGATTTCTAACACTCTTCAAACGTCACACTCCACTTTGACCGACTGAATAAACTCGATAAACATACCTTGCATCGCAGAAACTAGACAAGAAGAAGATCGAAGAAACTAGGGAAGAAAAAATAAAAAAAATATATTTATTACTTCGCTGTTGGTCCGTTAAAGATTGATTCTCGTTGGTAGCCTTCCATGTCTACCACCGTAAACACAAGTACTTATGGTGGAACTCCACAAGCTTCACCTCCCAGGCCAAACGCGTCTTTCTATGCTTGTTCCGCCAGCAAGGAGCGCCCTCGGAGCCCGGACTGGGCCGTCTCCAGCGGATGCGTCAAGTGAACGCCGGGGCGTGGCAGGGCCGAGCCGCAGTCGCCTGAAGTGTCCTCGGCCCCTCCGCCTTACAGCTATAACTTGATAGAACAACGTTATCCTCAGCTCTTGTTAACATCTGCTTCCAGGGCGAACTTAGAGGAGCCACGGAGCGGCCGGCAGGGCGACCGAGGACGCCGCCGTCCTCACACGCCCGCCGTCCTCTTCCACCTCCTCCTCGTTCTCATTCCCTTGATCTCTGGACCATCGACGAGCGCGAACCCGTGCGAAGCAGGAGCATTGAAAAGGCGATGTCGGTTCCCGTGGGGTCGCGCCGCCCGTGGCGGGAGCTTGTTAGATGTTGGAATTGATCATCGCGAATTTTTTTTTTCGCGCAGGAGAGTCCTCTTTGAGGGTGCCTCGCGATATCGCAAAGACGTTCTCCGTAAGCAGGGCCTCTGCGGGGGTTGTTGAAAAACTTATTTCGCGGCGGCGCGTCCCCGAGATGGCGAAGCGCGCGAGGCGAGTAAGGTGGAGGGGAGGGGGAGGGGGAGGGGGAGGGGAGATCCGCGGGGAGCGATCGACATCGACACCCTCCCTGACCTCCCCTCCTCCTGTCCCCTCCAGCCCCCTCCAACTTCCCAGAAGTGCCGGGTGGCGCCCGCCTCGTGCCTACCCCAAGGGAACAGGCTGACGGTGAGAGAGTAGGGTGCTCTCTGTAAAAGCGAGGGCAAAGTATTGGGAGTACGAGTAGTAGTTGAACGAGCAACACCTTTGAGTTGACCGGTCGCTGACGACAGTTTATAATTTTATTTTTTCTGTATTTTGCTTTGCTTATGTATGAGCTAATTTGCTCCGTAGTATCATTTCATCAGCTTTCTGCTTCATCTTATCTGAGCAGGTAAAACACGTGTGTTTGGCTTCCACTTTAAACAAAATTATATAATGTAACGATAGAGTGTTATATTACTGCATCTTTTATGTTCTATGAGTGCACTATGGTTCTATAAGGTTCAGATTTATTAAGAGTATCTTATAAATATCTTATAATTCTGTCTATTTAGCAATCATTGATGCTCATTTTGCATTATTATTCCTTCCAGAATTTGGGGGAGGAAAGTAAGCGTTTGAAGTGGTCGCCTAGTATGCGGAACGAGAGGCTGCGGACTCCGTACCCTTGGAGGATGGGTATTTTCACGATGTGGTTCGGCCAGGGTTGTCTTTCTTATACCACTACGTATCCCATTTAAACATTATTCCACCTACAGTCATTTCTCTCACAACAATTTACCTATTACACATTACCATTACCCCGTCATCATCACTTGAAAAGAAATGAAAACCACTGTGAACACACACCGGCGTAGGTGGGTCATGGTACCAATTGATGTCACTGCAGTGTCTCTGACTCAGAGATCGTAAGGCACGACTCCCGACGGTAGCAGAATTTTCGACACTAGTTAGAGATCAAATTCAGCCGCTGTCTGGAGAAGAGTTGCAGTTGACGACCGTTCTGATCGGTAGTTTTCAGATGTTTCTCCGATCAACACCAGGCGAACGCTGGAGCAGTGCCCTAACGAATTGCCGACGGAGCGCGAGCGATCTTTTCTTCCTCTTCCTTGACCTATGCTCACCCCTTACTTACACTTAGACGTACCACACATGTCGGGAGACTAGTTGGGAGCTTAGAGATTGCTCCAGCTGGGGCGCTGCCCCGATTATAGGAGGCACCTGGTTGGAGAAAAAGAAAAGAAGCGCAAGCCGACGTGTAGGTCGGCGCCGGATCTCACTATCGGGCGGAGGAAGATAACCGCCATCTCCCGCTATAAAACAGGCATTATAAGTACGGGACTAATGCCCTTAGCAGTAGATGCGACCGGAAACATCAATCAATCTATCAATCACTGACGACACAAAGATTCTAGCCTCTTCTCTCGCCAGTATGTGGACTACCCGCCAACTTTCTGGTTGAGGAGACCATTCTCATCATCAGCAATTCCCAACGGCAACAGCTAACCACTGCAATGGTCAGTTGCCAGGACAAGGGAAATCGTAGAGACGCAAAATCTCCGCCTCCCGCCAGGGCAAAGCAAGGGATGCAGAGTGCACGGAAACGTGGCCTGGGATTGTTATCTGTTACTTAGTAAAGTGAAGAGGATGATTTATTAGACTTTATTTTATTGGAAAACCCTTCGCTGGAGTCGCATACTACTCGCACTCTCGGAGACCACGCGTCATAGGCCGAAACGTTGGCACCTGTGTCTAGGACACGACGTCTGCTGGGCAGCCAAGTAGTTACCTTGATGTGCCAGTAATACTTTAAAAAATCTTACTTATTACATCTTTATTTTGACCTGATGATGAATGGATCAAAACAGTAATTGCTACAATTAAAACAAAGTTTTACAAAAAGCAAATAATACCAGTGACGTTTTACTATTTCGTTCCGGCGTTGAAGTCTATTTATTGACACTGCAAGCCATAGCTATTTTACGTAGGTTGAAATGCACCACAGCAAGTTACGTTAGAGTTGAAGGCACTGAAGAGACGTATACGACTGGGTGGAGAAGTTCGGTCATTCCTTACTGCAAAATACTTAGGATCATGTGGTCCTCTAAAAATGTAGACGTATTATGGACGGAAAATTTCCATATACTTTATTTTATTTCTTTGCTGTGCACGAGCTAATTTGCTCCCTGCTCTCATTTCGTCAACTTTCTACTTGAGCATATCTGTACAGGCATAACCGCGATTGTTTTGCTTGTATTTTAAAAATAAAATTATATTGTAAAAAAACGATAAGTAGCATATTTTAGCATAAAAATAGGTGGAAACACATGCTAGACACTTAAAAAAAGTTAATCATTGAAGAAAATTGTTCTGGGGGAGATTCCGTCTACACTTTCATTTTACCTAATAAACAATATGTTCTGTAATAAATCTATAAACTTAATACCAGTGAAATATTTGTTTTGGATATTATACGATACCAGTTTCGAGCTTGTGAGGCTAACCACATATTACTCAGCTATTGTCACGTTGTCGGGGCAGCGGTACATTGGCCGAATTAATATCATTAATATTTCTATTTATCCCTTATTCTCTGTGACATTCGCTGTCATGATAGATTTAAGTTGATGAATGGCCTGCGAACTTACTTTTATCACTTCTTCTACAAAGCTTCATCGCAATTATTCATGCAGACCTTGTTTTGTTCCTTCTGTAAACTCTTTAGTATTGTCCAGGATGAGTGGCCATTAATTAGGAATTTACAGTGTACTTACTCGTATTTGAAGTTGTATTTCATAACAAAGTAGTTATTAATTTTTGTATGAATATGATGACTATAATGACAGCCAAGGTTGCAAATCTTCTACGAGATCAAAACAATGACACTACCTAATGACGTTCTGTGACTGCTATAAAACTGTAAGAAACACTTGTTTAAAAATATAACTTTATTCAGCAAGTTTTTTAAATGTTATTTAAACATTATTAAAAATCGCATTAATAAGGGTAATACGAAACAAATAGTATAAATATTCTACTAACTTGTGATACTGTAGTATATAACAAATATGGAGAACGGTGGATCTCAGTTTGGTACACATTTTGCCAAAATATTTGTTCAGGAAACAACGACGAAATATCAATTTTATATATAGCTTATTTTATATTAGTATCTCACGGAAACTTTACAAAGTTAACAATAAATATCAAAATTAATTTATTATGACTTTAATCTATAGAAAGTAAATAATTTTATCCTTTGACAACTGTTTTTGACAATACCGTCAAGTTTTAGAAAAAATAGTTATAATATAGTTCCATGCTTCTATTTCTTACCCCTGAATTTTTCTACTGTCCTCTTTAACGTGACGAGTGCTTTAAATGGTCTTCCACTTCGGATATTTGTCGTATGAAGAACGTTTCAAATTAGGAAATACAGACTTCTAACGGTCCATCTGTCATGAAACGCAACAACTGTTTCAGACGCTCTCTCCACATAAAAGTCTTGTATATTACTCCGTTTCTTTTAGTACTCCGCCAGAGAAAAAGGCAAAGACCAGAAGGTGGCTGCGATTTGCCTGTGTTTGCTCGCGGGTTGCAGCCAAGCGAAAAAAAGCCACGGAGCGGCGGCAGCAGGGGAGCGGTCCCCGTTCAAACTAACTTCATTATGCACACTCCGCCATTATCGGTCTCCGAGGCTCTCTGGTGTTCGTCTCTTGTTGCGTCTACGGCCAACGAAGTTAACATAGAGGCCCAAGGAAGCGCTAAAATTGCGCGGAAGAGCTTTTGCAATGGAGTTAGCTCGCGGACTGACGATTGCCAATAAATCAATGTCGAGATCTGCGCCTGGCGGGCGGGTACGCGAGCCACGCCGTTAAGCGGCAAAGACGGCGGAAGGCTTTGAGGGAAAGGGTGTGTGCTGATGAAGCGATTGTTAGCGAGCGATGTCAGTAGCGCAGGTTTGCGCCGCAGGCCTTCGGTTCACTACGGAGTTCTGGCAAATTTATTTATAAGGTCGCGACGAAACTTATGCGTAAGATAAACCTTCTTCATAACATAGGGCTTCACTTCATATCAAAGGACTGGAACATTAATTTTACACTAATCTGTTCAAAATAATCGAGTAAATTCAAGCGTGTGCAAGTGAGGTTTTGCGCTAATAAAGTATTTGAGGACGGTCCAATCGTATTGTTCCAATGATTTTATGTTAGATTGATATTTCTTGTATCGTGTTCAAGGTTTCTTCTTGCATATCTCAAAGATATATTGCAACTGCTGTGTGCAAGTTGGAAAATTCATACTTGTCAAAAGCGGCGACAAATATTATATGATGACAAAAGGCACAGTTAATATGAATTTATGGTCACCTGTGATTGATAATCTGCTGTTAGAGTGGTTCCCAAATATTTATATTATGTATTACCTTTAACTATTCCTATTATAGTTTCTAAACAATGCGACATAACCGCCACCCCCATAAACTCTGTCTTTATTACATTTATTTCCATTCGTCCGTCCCACACACTTCTTCTCACTCGGAAATACCTTTCGTAACCACACCATATATTCCATAATATTGCTTCTCAGATACGATGAAAGATATAATTCTTTCTGGTTTCACGAATAAGCAACAACTGAAAGTGAACGAAAAGTACAGATCCGATAGATTTTTTATGTTACCCCGTATTTGATATTGCAAATAATACGTGACGTTTATTAGAATAAAAAAGATATCTAAACCCGAGGTCTTAAACAATATTTTTGCATAAACGAGTAGCATTCTTTGACACTTTCAAAGCATTATTTTCAAAAAGATACTTTCATATGTTGAATGTATACTATAAAAAGCGAGATAAAAGTTATATTTACTTGGATAGAAGGTGTGAGTATATTCAGAAGAAACCCACTTGCGTACGTTATTTCAGAGAACTAATTACATTTAATAGATCTTGGTAATAATGTCAGTCAAACCAAATGCTACAGAGTCTCTATAGTATTTGGCCACACATTAAACACCAAAAAATAGCACGAATTTTCATTTTTGTAAAAATTCAGTTACACACACAAGGTCGAACTGTCATGAGCGTTTCGATTCGCAACATTTAATCCAAACAAAAAAGAAAAGAGGTAGAAAGGAAGAACGGAGCAAGTTGGATTGTCGAGGCAGCACCGTTTGAGCGGCTCTCCATCCCTTCCCCTCCCACCGTGGACTAGCGCGACTAATTGGCAATAATCCCGGACCGGTCACCGTGACTGCCAATTTATTGAGTACGCCATTCTTTTGATCAGTCTAGTCGCTATGCGCAAGCGGGCCTGTGAGTTAGGACAGCGGCATCTGCAATGAGTTCTCCCGTCGGTTTTTCTTTGTTTAGCCAACCTTTGAGCAAATGTTGAGATGGTTTCTTGCTTTATCTCCGGGCATAAATGTTGTTTACTTATCTATCTACATTTCTTGGTTTCTGTTAGGTGTTATTGGGTACTTTTTAATTTATCCCTTTCTACGTACTTGAGTAGTAAAGATAAAGTATTGTATTACTATAGCAAAAATCAGCAAGCTTTCGAGAGAAAAAAACGTATTGTGGGCCTGGTAACGGAAAATGGATAAATCTTGCTCCTATGTTTTAACATACTTCCTCTACGTTGTGTAGATAGGTGGGTCCGTAATACCGCAAAATTGGTTGACGGCAAATCTCATTCTCTCTGTGTGTGGTGAACTCTACTGCCTAAAACATTTCCACGATTTGCTCCAAAACTGATATTATTCGATCGATCTGAAGTAACTGGAGGCCCTGCGAGTTAATAACGGACGAAATGAAATTTTTATTTAAAAGCAGTGAAGTTTAAATTTGATTTAAAAATGTAGTAAAAAATAGTTCTGGTTCCATTTTGGGAGAATTCTCTGCAATTTTTGACACTACACAAAATTAACATTGAAAAAGTACAACACATTTACGGTAGACATTTTGGTTTCAATGAAATGACCATCTATAAAAAAGACAATGTAACATTGTTTGAAAAAAATATGAGTAGTTTTCGCGTAATTTATGTTTTAATTTAATACAATTTATAAAAAGAGGTCGCAAAAAAACTCCAACTTTTTTCTTAAGATTGTTTCTCGAATAGAGAAAAGAATGCTTAACGGTTGGGCAGTTCTCGTTTTCATTGAAAGTTTTTTTATTTTCAGAAATTACATAAGTTAAATATAATGGAAGAGACCTTTAGATTTTAAGTGTCGGGAATAGAGAGCATCTCAAAGCGACTACGTAGTGTTACTGTAAACTGATTGGTCAGTGTTCTTGGATGATCTGAGTTCCAATCTCGGGGTGGAGAAAAAAATTGTTGGTCGGAAAACTTTGCAGGTTCATGAAGTAGAATAATATTGCGTAGCCTTTACAAATATTGCCGGAATGTATGTGCATTTGTAGCATCACTAGTTTAATCTTGATTACCGGCAGGGAAGAAAAAACACTTTTGAGACACTGTGAGACAACATCCATATTTTTTATTATAATCTTTAGTAGCCCTCGGTCTTAGTTAGTATCAAACACACGAGCTACTGCAATAATCAGCCAATAACCAATTTGGTGAGATGAAACACTAATTAGTAGGTTCAGAAATAATAAATTCTGAAAAAGGATATCTGAGTGATTAGTTTCATTAAATATGATTTGCATGTGATCCTCACCCTGTAAAGCTATGAGAACATTACAAAGTCAAAGTGTTTAGAGGACAAAAAAATATATGTAAGAGTTTTCTCATGTATTTTAAAATAGTGACATTTGAGAAGCACATTTTGGATTTTGTTTTTTATTGTTCCTTTGAATAAGCTGTTTGAAAGTGCGAGCAGTAGAAATTTCTTATTTATTCTAGAAATAATTCAATATTTGGCCTCGTGAAAGCTTCATCATTAAATTACTTAACTATTAATATATCAATGCAGCGATCATAAGATCACCTTGAGATATTACAAAAGACATTACATTAAGCAAACATTAGGCATACATTAAGCGTAACAGAAGGACCAGTAATTCTAACTAAACCGGTCAACGGCATTTCTGTAATGAGACTGATCACTAAGCTTTTCGGCTCATGGAAGTAGAATTCAGAAAAGAGAGTTGGAGATAGGAAGCAAATAGATCTTGAAAGGAGCCAGTTTGCCGTGAACGCTTCTCAGATTGCTAGATCATCAAGAATGAAAATGTTGCAGATGGTGTCTGTTTTTGATACGAAAACTGCAAAAGTTGAAATTTGTTAGACAACAAAATTATTAAAGATGGATCTTTTTATTAATAAAATGTGTTCCCCGAAATACGATATTTCCTGCACAATATGTGAGAAGCTTTTTCTGCATAGGCAAACTAGTTGAGGTGTTGTTTTCATCTTCAAGAGAAGCGTATTTGAGCAGGTGAAGATTTTGTGTGGCTCCGTTTGTTAATCACACTTCACATGCCGGAGTTGTTGGAGTCGGTAATAAATTATAGACCATCCAAGAATTTTCGACATCAATATCTATAATTCCATAATTTTTTGTAAAAACTGCTATTGTCTACGACAACAGCTGTTACAAAAAGTCTTTTGACTTTAATTGTTGTATCAAAAACATTCCTTACCATCTTATAAAATAGAATTATGGTAATTCTTCAATGTCAACTACTTCAGTATATAGCCTGTAGATTAGGCTACCGTTATCCCATGAGTAAAATCTCCAACTTGCGTTTTTTTAAAAAAACAAATTTCTATCAAAACCATTTTATACATTAGGTTGATTGATTGATTGATTGTTTTAGTGATTCCGGGAACGTCAACTACAAGGGGCATTAGACCCGTAAGTGTAGTGCATGTTTTTGCTTGGGTGGTGGTGACGGCGGCGGCGGTGACCTTTCCCTCGCAGTATGGCGAGATCTAGCGCCGACATACCGCCGGCTACGGGGGGTTTCCCTTACCAGGTATCTCCCACCAGTGGGGCACCGCCCCAACCGGGACAAACTCTTAGCTCCCGACCGGTTCCCTGGCATGTGTGCTTGTGCAGTGCGTGTTAGTGTAAGTGTGGGTACGTGAGGCGTGAGGGTAGGACAAGAAAGAGGAAGGAAATATCGGGTGTGTTTTGTAGATTACTGCTCCGCAATTTGCCTGGTGTTGATAGACAAAACCACTGAAAACTACCGATCAGAGGACCTCGCCGCAAGAATTCTCTTCCAGACACCGACTGAATTTGACCTAGCTGACAAGTTAGTGTCGAAAATCCTGCTGCTGTCGGGACCTGAACATTTCGGTCAGAGGGACTGCAGTGACATCAGTTGATGCCCCGACCCATCTCTTCCGGTTTTTTTATATACTAGGCAATTTAAACGAAGTAATTGGGATAGAAAAAGAGTTTAATATATGGAAACTATTTGCAAAAATATGTTGGTTAATTGACAATGACTCGAAGAATTTTGTTGTCAAGTTATACCATTTGGTTAAGGGACTTCGACTACCTATTTTTTAGAGAATACGAAACCAGTTTCTTCGAACCATATTCAGAATTAGACATCAAAATACTGGAATCCGTGTTTCCGAATAAATAGTTTAATTTCATTCAAGGTAATGATCATAGAGTACATATACATAGTATTTACTAATAGTGTTAAGATACCATAAAAAATAAAAGTTTGGTAGTCTATTTAGAGCAAACAAGATACATTTAATTTAGAACAGAAAATTTCTTACCACCCGTCTGTTTTACGGCTTTAAAGATTCTGGAGCTCAAGAAATCGTACAGGGATTACCCCCCGTACGACACACTCAGTTTTTAATTGCTATTTGGTGTTCACTAAATGAATGAATAAATAAATAAAAATAAACACATATTGCACTACTTGGGAACATTTCATACAAGAAAATCTACGGAAAAAGGCATGTTGTTGTATTCTACCTAGAGAAATTTCCTCTCATGATACTGTGCACAATGTTATATATGCACCACATCCAAGCTTTCGCATCGCCACCCCTCCCGCAGTAGATGGAGGCTACGTAAGTGTCGTCTGTGCTTGTGCCTCGCCGATCATTTTTTTTCATTTGAGGTAAGTAAATTCATTCTGAAATTAATGACAACTAAAATTGAAAAAATGAAATTGAGAATGCATTTAAGTAAGCAAATTAAGTTAAAATACATGAGTTATATAAACAGATGAATAATATATTAACACACAAAAAGTCTCTGCTTCATTGTATCTCCTTCGAGATGTATATATACTCGTACAAGAAAGTCATCTCATGAAGGGACCGGCGAAGAAACAGTATCCTGTTGATCCCATAATCTGTGAAGGAGGGCCAAGCTGAAAAGTTTCGCGTTCTACTCGAGGCTTCTTCCGATCGCGTGGTCGCGCTACGATAGTACTATGGCGTAGCTCCAAAAATTGGCCCACGAATTCCGATGTTTGGACGCATGCCACTGCCTTCAACGAACTATACCAGAGCTCGTTGCAAACAGTTCACATGTACCATAGCAATGCTGCTGTCTAGAAGTACAGGGACATGATATCATTAATTCCTTTTGAGGGTTTTGAAATATTTGTTTTGATATTCTTCAATGTTTATTATAATTTTAGTCATACTATTATCATTCTTGAGTAAGTAACTACGAAAATAATGTAACCCATGTAATACAGCTCTAATCTTCAGACTGGTGGTAAAAGTGAAATGATTCCACATTATGTAAGAGAAGAGATGAATCCATTAGAGTGGTTTCTAAACAAAAACGTGCCAAAAAGTTTGAAGGTTTTAACTTCCTTAAAAATGCATTTTAATGTGTACCATATTTTTAAATGCCTTCGATTTTTACAGTTACAAATAATGTTAAATATTTTTTGTAGTGTCGATATGAAATTTTGCAGTTATTTTTCCTGTAATAATTTCGTATGTGATTTTCTCACATGGAATCAGCATTTAATCATGTTGCAAATAACGTCTTAACAAAATTTGTTATTGCTGCTCAGGTTTATCTGCACTCACGTCCAGCAAAGTATCTTCCTTTACATGAAAATGTATTTTCATGTGAAAATATGTGGTTTTAATTTTATTAACGTTTCGAGTTGCAACATTATTGTCAGATTTAAAAAATGTGACCCGCTAAAATCTCAATTTTCAGGAAATTTCAAGTAATTTTGAGACAAGTCAGTTTTCTTCAAAAATGTATTCATCATGTTCATACATTGATCAAAATGTTGCATCATTTTCATCTATTTTAGAAAAATTGAAGGATACACTTACATGCAAAATAGTGCTTCAGAAGAAAAGTGTCCAAATGCAGAAAAGGTGATGGAGGGAAATACTTTTCGAAGGAACATTCTCTTCACTGAACCATGGGTCTATGGACCAGAGGAAGAGCGTTAAGCTGTGACAAAAACGTGTGTCTCTCTGCGAGTTAGGAACATGAAGAAGAATTCGAGTCATAAGTGTAGCAACAATATTTCAGACAAAGAAGGGAACGCATGACGTACGACCATAAACACTGCAGTGGAAGCCACCAAACAGCGTGGCATTTAAGGCAATAGGGTAGATTGATAATTTTGTATTTCCGTCGCGTCACCTGCTAGACATTAGTTCGATAAGCATAGTATGTGTAGGGAGAGCTGGCGCTAATCTACTTGTCGGCTTGCCCGGTTTCTCCATCCTAGTATCTTCCAACAGCGGAGCATCGCCCGAACTGGGACAAGCTCTGTTCTCCCAAATTGGTTCCCGATATGTACGATAGTGTAGTGCATGTAAATGAGGGTGAAAGTAAAGAACAAGGAAGTGGAAGTAAAAAGACCGCGCCCGATCGGTGGTCCGTTTGATAGGTTACTACTCCAGCATTCGCTTGGTATTTATCGGAGAAACCTCAAAACACGCAGAGCAGTTCCTGCTAGACTTCTCCTTCCGACAGCAAGCAGAATTCGACCTGCCTATGTAACTAGTGCCGAAAATCATGCCCCTGTCTGGACTTGAGGCTTAGAACCTCCCGCTCAGAGGCACTGTAGTAACATCAGCTGCTACCTTGAACCACCTCTGCAGGTAATAGTGTAGAGACATGCTCCAAAATATACGATTTCGTAGCTTTTAGTTTATTATTCAATTTAATACATCATTATTCAATTCTTATAATTAGTAAAGAACTTCTATGACATTGGATCGAAACCAAAATGTTTAAACTCTTGGCACTACTTTGTTTGCTGGAGCTGGTGGTTGAACATGAGATAAAATTTAGATGATCACTTAAACTGGGTAAGAGATCATATTAAAGAAAATATTCACATTTTGCATGTACAATTTACTTAGCGAGTGCAACGACTTGTGAATCTTTTCTTATTCAAGAAAAAAATTGGTGAAAATGATTATTTTACTTTCTAATTGCACTGAACGGTATATTTTATTGCAGTTATTTTTAATTGTTTCTCATGTCATTTTGGTGAGAATTTATTTGTTGCTGCCCAACAGCGCCGATGGCGAATCGAATTGGTAAGCTTTTTGCTTATCACCAGGCGCGGAATATACTCTGTTCCCACGTAAAAAAATAAAAACGCAAATTTTTAAATTTATGTAATTGAGGAGCAAATAACGACAGTCCTTTTTCGATTTTTAGCGCAGCAAAGTTCATTTAGTGACCTTTGCGGCTGAAGTTCAGGACTTCTGAATCCATCTGTGGCGCTTCGTGACTTGGAAAATATTTTTTTCTGAATTTTGATTCAAAAACGATGTTCTGATGAGATTCATGCCGAGATGGTATTTGAAAAGTCATGTAAAACACTTTCTACAGGTATCTAAGAAGGTACATATAAGAAAAAGTGTATATAGCTACAATCTATCAATGCGAAATACTCGAATTGTATGGACGATCAAGTGATATTACGGACGTCCGAGATTGCATTTGTTATATGTAAACGAGATGTTAGCAAAACATTTAACTGCACACATTGCGAAATGAAATAAGGAGTATCATATACGTCCAACATTTTCGCAATTCACTTGGTACAGTATATACTGGAATTTAATGTTCTTACATTTTAATTCTTTACATTCACCATTAATTACGCGGAGATCACTTGCCATCAAGCCACCTTGCGATTTTTTGTTTGTTATAATTAATTACATTATTTTTTTTGCATCCATCACTTATTTTTATAATTACTTATGGTACAAATATTTCGGTATATTTCAGTATTTTGTTGAAAAAATGTTTTAAAAAATGTTTTGGTAATAAATGGTAGCTTTGGAAAAGTATATAATTAAGTTATTAGACGGGCGAACTCCTCTATTTAGAAAATTTTAAAAACATATTTCTTCTTGTTAATGTGAATTTAGATAGTGTTTTGGGTATCAATGAAATTATTCTTTAATAAATTTAAGTAATTCTTTTTAAAACAGCCGAAACATACTAAACATGGACTTCCTAAAACACTGAAAACAGTTTCTTGTGCTTCGTAAAAACCTTGATTTTTCAGCTTTGATTGTATTCTTTTCCAAAAAGTGAGAATAGTATAATCGTAAAAAGTACATTTCGTACATGATGAATGAAATGTTCAGTTGCTTGAATGCTATAGAATATATTTTTTCTCTCGATGTAAGCTAAAAATGTGAGAATCAAACTGAAAAAGGTCGCAAAATTTTTTTTTCATGATTTTGTCTTTTTCTTTTGCTGTCTCCTACCGCTTTTACGATTCCTCCACCTTTTGCCTTGCGCTTCATTTCCCGTCGTGGCTGTACTTTCAAGGTTCCGACATGAGAAATTCTCTACAAACTCGCCGAAAGGGCGTAGTAAGAACAAGTATTCAGAAACTACGTTTCATTGGCGTGAATGGCATTTCTTGTGAGCTTTCTTCTGGCACACCGCCTACTCAATGCGACACCGCAAACTTGCCGGTTCGTCCGACACACTTCGGTGGAATCGTAAGAGCTGCACCCCGAAAAGAAACGCACTCTCAGAATTTCTAGGACTTTGTAAACTACGAGAGAATATGGAAGCTCGCGGTCTAGAGTCAATGGTTGGGCTACAAAAACCTGTTTGACATTTTGTATTTCAGGTAAGACAAAAATAACATTTTCCCTAACCTTTCATACATTTTGAAAACTTTATTTACAAATATTTTTAATTTAAAAGCGTCTTGAAGATTTAATTGTTGTCAATTCAGGACGAATCATGGAGACAAAATGGAGGAAATTTGGAGTTAAAAAATAATTTAAGAAGCTCTTCTTCAAACATTCCAGTATGTAGTATTATATGGAGTGTGATAGAAAAATGACGTTATACAAGTATAAATGATACGGAAAAACTACTTGTTATGAACACCGAGATCAATTCCCAATAGAAAATGAGGAAAAAAATAAGACGTCATCATCATTCTAAAGAGAAAAAGTGCCTGGTTACCGCAGTCATGACATTCTGTCTTCCGCTGTCCTCTTTATCTCTGTATAGTTACTAAGTTGAAGTTCGTTTTGAAGTTGTTCTAAAATTTTCGTCGTAGGTCTCGCTTTTCCTTTTTTTCCATCAATTTTGCAGTCTGCAATTGTATAACAATAGGACAAGGGAAAGCAAACAATACTGCAACGAGATGAAGAAAGTGTACTTTCCGGAGTCGGAGTGACTGAGGAGCGACACGTCACGGCCGTCAGAGGTGAGGCTTGTCAGGTTTCAGGGTCATCTGCTATCGAGAGTTTCGAGGCCAACGCATTGAAGCGTCTCATTCGGCAGGGTGGAGCATAGGCGTTTCAGGGGCAGTAGGTTTGCAAGGTGACACATTTTGGGGGTCGAGTGTTTTCGAGGTCACTGGCTCCGAAGGGGATGGGAGGCGCTGGGAGCGTCAGTGGCTTGGCGCGCAATGCTGAGCTGGAAAGGGCGGGAAGGGGAGAGGCAGCGGAGTGGCGTGGTGGGGATGGGCGTGGTGGGGTGGGGGAGGGTGCGGTGGCGCGCAAGACGCCTTCCCGACCGCCCCCGCCGCGCCGCTGCCGTCCTAATCATGCCGCTCATTATGGCGCTATTCCGGGCATTCTGCCGCTGAGCTGAGCAGCGATTTAGACGCGATCGTCGCCCGCAAAGCCGCCGCCGAGCACAAAGCCCCTGAGAGCGAGGTGGCGCGCGCGCGTGGGCGCGCACAGCCGCGCGGGGCTCGGGGCAGAGGGGAAAGGTGCGAACAAGACGGTGCATCGGCAAGCGGACTGGGAGCCTGCGAGGGACAATTACGCCATAGAAAAGTTGATGCATATGCCAACATGAGGCGACTAGTACGAAGAACGGACGGTTGTGTTAGGATGTAATGACTGGAAAATGGGGGAAGTGTAGAAGAGAAAATATTGTACTCCAGATGTGGTGATGGGGAGGAAGACAATTGTAGGAAAGAAAGAAAAACGAGAAGCAAACTATAGTAGATTTTTGATTAGTGTCAGTTCTCTAGATGTCACTGCACTGTTTTTAACCGACTAGCTAAATTGCGACATCGAAATCATCTGTCTGGAGGAGGGTACTAGTGGCTCGCTGCTGTGATAGGTGGTTTTTCATGGTTTCTCCGATCAATATCATGCGAATGCCGGAGAAGTACCCTAACTAACGGGCCACGGACCGCGCGCGATTCTACCTTCCTCTTCCTCCTCCTATCCTTACCCCTTGCACACGCACTACACTACCACACATCGACCGTACGTCGGCGCCGGATCTCACCGTCCAGCGGAGCAAGATCACCGCCTCCTCCCGAGGAAAAACATGATAACACTTACGAAACTAATGACCTTAGCAGTTAACGCTCCCGGAATCACTAATCAATCAATCAAAAATTCTTTAGATCAAGAAACAATTAGGATTATATAATGGAAAAGATGTGTTCGAAGATGTCGTAGGTAGATGCAGCAAAAATGTGACGTTTGCTTTTCTAATGAATGGATTGGTGCAAAGTATAATGAATTAATAGGAAAAAGCAACAAAAAGAAAACAATAGAGACTAGAGGTCTGTGTTGGTATGTAACAGGGCGGGGTATCAGTCCAAGTCCAAGATCTGTGCATAGGTATACGTGATAATTTGAGGTAATAATATGTTCATAGCCTCCTGGCTAGCGGTTGGTCAGCATGCTCGCTTTCTCCTACGCGGTTCCGGGTTCGAATTCTGGTGAGATACGATTATAGTGTGCGTTTTCCTTGCAATGTTCGAGTATATGGTGCTGTGTGACGGCGAGAAAATTCATTTCTGAGGTTGAGAAGACTGGAATACGGGGAGGGGATGTCTGCGTGCCAACTACATAGATCCTCTTAACTCATGGTCGCGAGGCAGGGACGTTGCCGGTAGGCCTGAGCCCGTTCACCTGTCGCGCCAAGTACATACACACAATATATTCATACGATCCAGAATTTCCTTATTTGTTAATAAATTGCAATTAAATAAACCCCGAATGTGTTAAATACTCCCAAATCTACATGACTGATTTTTTCTAACAGTGTTTTTTAAGGGAGGATTTTTTGAGTTTGCTAGTTATTATTAATGTCTTTTACCAGCAGCCATCTTTTACTTATTAGTTACTTAATTTAATGATTTAAAGTGTTTTGTATCTACAAAATATGACAAAATTGAAATATAAGTTTATTCTGATTACTTGTGGCAAAATTATTGCCTAAATTTTTTAAAAATAAAAAACCTAATGTATGTATAATATATTGATCAAACTTCAGTTCACTTCTATCCAAAATTGAATTAAATAGCTTATCTATAAAAAGCAGCCCACTTATATTCGCCAGGCATGAAGAAAAAATAACAAAACTAATCCAGGTCTGAGTTGCCTTAATGATTTTTTGCTACATTCCACAAAGTTAAAATGATATAAAATATGAAAGTGAATTTGTGCATTTGTTTCTTGTCGCCAAATAGTATACGACTATTTACAAGAATCCAATTTTCAGCGACAGAGCCAAAAGAGCAATCAGTTGAAGAATTATTATTCCATATGGTTGCGAAATTTAAACTTCATTATGGAAACAATCTCCCATTATGGAATTTTTAATTAAATCCATTATCAATAGATACAAGTTCAAAATCAATAATAGTGATGTTAAGGTTACAGTTATCTAAGATTCATCCCTGTGCCAACGTGCTCTTCACCCTCTATTATGTGTTTCCAGTTCGCGGTGGTATGTTTTAATTCTACGTTCTGAAAAATTTAACATAATATCAAATGCTGAACAAACACATAATCAAAAACCGATATTTATTAAACAATCATAATAATTGAAACCTTATAATTAAATCCACAGAGAAATGTAAATACTGTAAATAGGAAAATTGAAATGAACTTCAAGTGCAGTATATGGAGGTTTTGTTACGATGGAGAGTGTATGATACAACGCGATTCTAGTTCAACAACAGATCGCTGGAGAGTGATTTATTGGTCGGTGGAAATTGATATTACCTGGCTCATCTACCGCTCTGGTAATTAGTCCCGTACGATTAGTGAGGGTTTCTAAGCCTGGGTGTGGCGGTGTTGCACAACCGTTGGATGGCAAGATCCGGCTGAATCCCCCTTTCCATATCTCCACTAGCAAGGTACCGCCCCAATTGAGGCAAGCTCTGACTGATTGAATGATTAATTAGTGTTTACGGACGCGTCAACGGCTAAGGTTATTAGTCCCATAAGTGTAGTGCATGCTTTTGAGGGAAGTGGCGGTGACCTTCCTCCTAGATGGTGAGATACGGTACCGACATACACGGCTTGCGGGGTTTGCCCATTCAGGTATCTGCTACCAGCGGGGCAAGCTCTAAGCTCACGATTGATTTACCGACATGTAGTACCGACATGTAGATAATGTAGTGCACGTAGGTGTAAGAGTGTATAAGTAAGGGGAAAAGATAGGACAAGGAAGAGGAAGAAAAAGTCGTGCGCGGACCTTGGCCCGTTTATTAGGGTCAAAGCCTTCGCCTGGTGTTGATCGAAGAAATCACGGAAAACTACCGATCAGAGCATCTGGCCGCTAGAATTCTCCCCCAGACTGCGGCTGAATTCGACCCTCTGTCGAAAATCCACCATCGGCACTCGGATCCTAGAACCTCCCTGTTTGAACGGCGATATTGGTATTGTGGTGAGTTTTCGTTGACATTTACAATGAAATAATTATATGCCAATTATAACAATATTGTTGGCAATGACTCTAATAATCATTTCATTGCATGTAAATGCTGGCTCTGAGCTTAACTCAGTTGGTATCGATGGAGAATTCTTTTCTTACTTATTTTGGACGTTAATATATATAATACGTTTTGTTACAATATGTTGTTAAATTTATGTTTTAATACATAAATGTGATTTGACAATGAATGAACGTTATTTTTTTAATAACTTATCAATTAGAAAATAGCTTGCGTATTCGCAGCAGTGCAAGCAATAACGGTTGCTTTGAATTGCTCCAGGACACGAGCAGCGCGATTTGAGACCTGGCAACCTGGCGACCGGGGCGGGGGCGATACGAGAGAGCGACACAGGACGAGAGGGGTCGGGGTGATGTGTGAGCGGCATAAACGACAAATTACGCACCCCCTTCTGCTAGTGGTGACGAGCAATTAATCAAAGTTGACATTTCTTTTCATTCGTAAGCCTCTACAAAATCAACACCCATTGGAACAGCATTGGAAGTAATCGCGAAAATCATGTTTGGCCCCTCCCAGAGACCACAACTTTATCAACCATCAATCTTCGTTGTTAATAACTGCATGTATCTCACTGAATAAACACGGTGGTATTCTGTATCGTATTGACATACTTTAAAGTAGTAACATTTCCTTTATCAAAACAAACTACAATTCTATTAGAAAAAACGCGCACACTATATAACAATATTTGTTGGTTTCATTTCATTGCGAGTTTCTATTCAGCAATTGTATAATTTCCATGGTGTATACTGATGAAAGGGAGCCCTAGTTCAAAAAAATCGGATCACCTGTTGCTTACATCATTTTTATTTCCGCATTTCGAAAACTATTTTGAATTTTTTTCTCGTATTCTTTTTCACGTAGATTAATCCAGGGCGCAGTAAAACGGTGCTGGTACTATCTTCCATGAATACTCTGTATTTTTAAAACTGGCAAAAATTAACATTTAAAAAGTACGTTCTTGATGCTAAAGATGTCTTCTTAAATAACATGTTTTAATGAATTAGATCTTTAAAAATATTCGTTATACGTTTTGGAAAAATGTAAAAATACTAAGTAGTTTTCGCGTAATTTCCGCTTGACGTTAATTCAATTAATATTTTTTCTCAAAAACAACTCCAACTTTTTTCTTTAAATTTCTTCCACGGATAGAGCAATTGACGCCTAAAAATTGCGCAGGTGTTGTTTTCCTTGAACATTCTGAATTTTTAAAAATTGTAAAAATTAATCATAATTAGAATTCATCTTAGAATTAGAGTTCTGTTGTAGCACCACTTGTGTTTCGATATTTTTGTTTAGGTAGTGATCTAGAGTTTAATATTGTAGGATTTTTCTTATTAAAGCTTTTCTAAACCCTTAGTCATGGTTTCGTCTTTCAACTCTTATTGAATATTTCAAAATAATTCGAAACCGTCGCAATTTGTAACCGCTACGTGAAAATTCTGGCGTTCTCTTACATCCAGTCTTTTCCACAATCAGGTTAAATTCCTATTTTACAATCTGTCGGGTTAGAGAACATTTGGGCAATCTGAGAAGCAGAGAATCGAGAATGAGTTCTTAGAAAAAACTCGACACCATGTCTGTCTCACGGAGAGTACAGAAAGTACAGAAGTTTTTGGAAATATATACATTATGTGATCAAAAGTTTCCGGACACGTCCAAAACGGTCTTATGGTGTGGTCTTGTTTTTCATGGAGGGAGCTTGCACTCCTTGTTTTGTGTGGCACTATCACAGCACAGGCCTATGTTGATGTTTTAAACATCTTTCTTCCCAGTGTTGAAGAGCAATTCGGGGATGGCGATTGAATCTTTCAACATGATTCAGCTCCTGGTCGTACTGCACGGTCTGTGGCGGAGTGGTTACACGACAATAGCATCTCTGAAATGGACCTGCCTACACAGAGTCCTGACTTGAATCCTATCCAACACCTTTGGGATGATTTGAAACGCCGATTTCGTGCCAGACCTCATCGACCTTCATCGATACCTCTCCTCAGTGCAGCACTGAAGAATGGACTGCCATTCCCTAAGAAACCTACCATCCCCAGATTGAAAGTATGCCTGCGAGAATGGAAGCTCTCATCAAAGATAAAGGTGGGCCAACACCCTATTGAATTCCAGCATTACCGATAGAGGGCGCCACGAACTTCTCATTTTCAGCCACGCATTCGGATACTTTTGATCACACAGTGAATGGCCTTACCATACCTGAAAAAACTGATAAAAATTAAAACACAAATTCAGAAAATATTCGTAAGTTATTGCTAAATACATGTGTTCATGATTTTTAATATCAATGTTAAAAACTGTTCTAATAATATAATATCAATCTGACAGAGTGTCGAAACGTATCAAAATAATTGTCGGCAAAAATGATGCCTCGTTTTGCCTATAGTTCAGTATTGTTTTTTCCATCTCTTTAAATGTTTTACTTGAACGTGATAGGGAGTTGTCTTTTGCGGAACAATACTCTTGTCAGCTGCTTTCCTTGTTCTGGAGTAGATGGCGTTTCCCATGGCAATGAAAGTGAAACCAGCGCAGTGTAATGACGTTGTCACTCTGCGAGTGCATTCTTCCACACAGAAGAAGGGCAACAAATGGACCAAATTTTAGAACTAAGTCAGAAAATGACGATACGCATTTAAACTGTAGGTTTAGATGGAAGAAAAACGAGAAGGAGAGTGAGTAGGGAGGAAGAGGAGGACAGAAGGGCGTGGAGAGCGGTCGCAGATGGAAGGGTCAAGAGGACGGTCGAACGAGGAGGATGAACAGACGAACCGAACGGGATGGCGAGGATGGCGGGACAAAGTCAAAAAGAACAGAAGGATGATAAATATGTAAGGGTTATGGCGAGAGGAGTTGAAGGACGCGAGTAGGAGCAGCACGAGGGAACGAGGGTTACGCGCTCGCTGGGACTAGAGGGGGTCGGGTATTGCTGAGTGAAGCGTGATACGGACGCAGGCGGGCGGGAATGCGCGGCAGGCAGTCGCAGCAGGCGGGCCACGCAGGGGCTCACGCGCCTATTTCAGCTGCAGACGAACGAGGTG
>BOPP01000081.1:4311315-4326310 GCA_017312745.1 Gryllus bimaculatus
TAGTGAAAATGCACCTTTTACTGGGGACACAATACAATTTCATCTCGCACTACTATTATTCACACTGCTATTATTCTCACGCTCAAATGGTATTTTTTCAATAACGTCTCACTATATAAAGTTCCCTTCATATTTTCTATTTTGTGCCGGCTGACTGTAACCACACACTACTGAAATTTAAGACTTTTTAGGGGATTGGGGATAAGAACGAAGATACACACTGAATACTTACATTATTAATTTTCTGGGAAAGTAGTTCTCTTTTTTCTCTTTCATTTGACGACTTTGGATTGCACCCCCAAGAATTTGTATAATACATATTTTTCATTAAAAATTTCAACAACCATTCAAAATTAACTATCTCCTTCCTTGTGGTG
Source organism: Gryllus bimaculatus (assembly GCA_017312745.1). Taxonomy (NCBI): domain Eukaryota; kingdom Metazoa; phylum Arthropoda; class Insecta; order Orthoptera; family Gryllidae; genus Gryllus; species Gryllus bimaculatus. The sequence continues at coordinate 4,311,693 of BOPP01000081.1, forward strand.
TGCCATCTAAAAGGGAAAACCTACGAGGGAAATATTTTTTCTGTATGTAAGTTTATATATTTCACAGAAAATGGGATTGCAAATTGACACTTCTAGCTGAATAAAATAAGGTAAAGGAGAAGAAAAATAATGTAACAAATATTTAGCTTTATTTGAAATTTAAATTATACAGTCAAGTTAATTTACATTCTTCAGTTAGAGATATGAGATTTGTCCTCATAAGCTGCGAGTGAAAATAATTTTCATGATATAATCAAATGTTCTTCCCAGTGACATTTAAAATTAGCAATGACATTATCAAGAATTTTAACAAGAACAGTCAATTAAGGCCACCTAACCATCCATTTCTCTTTGAATATGCTATTGGCCTAATACAAATTCTAGAAGCATTGAAGATCACTGAAATATACATTTGCAACAAATACTGTTATTTCATGGCATTAGAAATAAAAGACTATTTTTCTACTTGAATTAACACATAGTGAAGGAATAAGTGATAGAAATTGACCTGAAAAACTTTTTCAATTCTTCGATAGGGTATTTTATACAAAAAGTCAGTAATGTACGTAGCTTTTCTTTTTTGTGATAAAAATTGAATTCAGTAAAGAAAAATACGATCGTTGGCATATATCCATTTGAATTCCTCTGAAAGTCGATTCGTTGTGTCAAGTTACATTCCATGAGATCTGGTGATTCAAATGACAAAAAAATTCAAGATATGATGACATCAAAATAATTCTCTTTTGTTACATGTTGGTAAGAAAAAATATTTAAGAATGTTTTATATGCATTTCATTGAATAATATATAACGCTTTGAAATAAAACAAAGCAAATTAATTTATGGTCGTAACCTGTATGTAATATATCACGTTTTACTACGCGACTTTCATATATGAAAGAATTTGTTTTAAAAATGATAGTTCTGATTGGGGCTGCAATTTTCTTCATTATAACCTAGATATATTTATTTAATTATTTGAAATTTACAGCTGATATTCAAGAAATTGCACTTCAGTGTAGTTCAATCAAAATTCAGTTTTATCTGCTTGAATTACTATCACGAATACTTTAGTTTGTTGTTACCTAGACACTATGAAGAAAAATACAATCATGACATTCGGGAAACAATTAACACGGTTTACGATAACACACGATATAAAACATTATTTTCTAATTTTTCCTTACAACACCAGACCCTTCACAAAAGGATGATTTGTGAGAAGTAAATAAATTGTGATTTCCATCCAATAGTTCGTTGTCATTCCCTGCATTGTTATCTCCTGTATCTCTTTGAAAACTGACAGATTATTCTCAAAAGCCCGAATATTCACATTTTATTTCTTCACACGCATGCAAAACAAACAATGAGCTCGCGCGGGGAATCCCCACTTGCAATATTTAGAGAATACGTTCACGTAGAATTTTGTAACAAACTAAATACACATTGTTACACTGCACATTGTCACATATGCACTTAACTGAATTAAACGACTACAAAAACATGAGATTTGAAGTTCTTTTCATACGACTTGCGTGGCCCCCTTTCTTTTTGTAACATTCACGCATTTTATAAATTCACACACTCTTGACAATGTTACATAAATATGTGTAACGTTCGTTGGAAAACTTCGAAATGTGCTTTTTAGTTCTTCATGCACGAAATATGTACATTCGCCACAACACTGTGTTAAGGGTCCTCACTTGGTTTTAAATATTCCAGACGAAAGCGCAGGGAGATATTCTGCATCTTCACCCCCTTGTCCGTCTTCATTAACCATGCTGCAGCCTGACTCCACGCTCGTGAGAACCATCCGATTTAATCCATCTCACACGACTCTCCAGATAGCGAATGACCTCCTGAGGAAACTCCCATCTGGCGATATAAGATGGAACAACTTGATAGTGTCTTTGACCTCGAAATTGAACCACATACATCACAACATCATTGTGACGATGCGCATCGACGACGTACAGCGCCTTTCGCGGCGGGCGTTGCCGAACGCGTATCTTGCAAGCGTTCATCCCGCGGGCTTTGGCGGCCGGGCGAACTGCGCGTCCGAACGATGGTGCGACCGCGCTCAGACTGAGCAACTGAGTGCCACCAACGTCATTTAAGCCGCTGCAGCATGAAAGCAAAGAGTTTGCATAATCTTAATCTTCTTTAAGAGAAGATATATTTTTAAAGAACAACGAAGATAAACAGGGTATGATCAAGACATAATGCCATAACATAGTTTGTCTGCTTCTACTTAACATCAAATATTACCCATGAAAATTATTAATATACTCATTTAATTTATTAACAAGTAGTTTAAAGGTAATATATTTTCTTATCTTCTTGTCTTTATAATTATTAGGTGTATTTTCATTAACGGAATGCATAGTACAAAGACAACGGAACGATTGTGAACTTTGCGAAATATAGATATTCAATGAATTTTTGTTTATAGGATTCGCGATTCGTGAAGTGGCGGCTAGATGCCAGCACCAACGTATGGTGAACCGCTGACTACGAATCCTATATTCGCAGAGGATGATTCACAGCTTCAACGTTTACTGATAAGATTATATTGGACATTTATTATTTTATACATTTTACCCGAAATGTCAGGCAGTTTCGTTGACTGGATAAAAGCCGAATTCGATATTACGCAATAATAATTGATTGTGTAGAATAACTGAGATGATTCAAGAGGAATTTAATTCAATAAGGATGGAAATTACATAAATGTAAAATGAAATGGAAAGAAGACTATTGCTACATATGAAAACATTTCGCCAATAAAGATCACTCTACGTATTAGAAATTATTGACTATTATTAGAAATTATGGACCTTATAATTAAGAATAATATCATTTGGTTTGTTGTTTCGCCAAACCGCTAACATACATTATCGAAAATTAAAAATTATTGATAGTAAGTACATTAAACCGTTTCTTTGGAAGTTAACGAACTGTTCAATGTAGTTAGCAAGGATGAATTTATTTAGTTTTCGCTAAAATTTTCTTTTACTAACTGCGGGAATTTAGGGATCCAAGAAACAAACAAAATGGTATTGAGACGTCTATGTATATATAATTGTCGCCATTCCCGTCACGTACTTGGACGCATTTACGCTCGGAGAATATATTTCCTAGTCGAAAAGAATCCAAATTGTGACAAATGTTACTGAGTAACAATTAATTTAATACTTATAAAGTAATTTTTGTGGATGTATTGTCCTCGCTAGTAAGTTGCACAGCAATGACACTATTAGTCATTTTTGTGATTGCTTCATAGCTCGTTCCTTCGTCGTTAGACATGCGTTGAATATTCCATCGGCAGTTAGTAATAAATGTACCGAATAATATTGCAACCATCTGGCCAGCAGACAATTGTAGTATTTGGCAGAATCAGTGAATACCATTGAAGAAAATAATTGAGGAATACGAACGCCAAGGTGGCTCAGGGAATGAACATGTCAGTGCAGTACTTCTAACAGGGAAGTCCTAGGTTCGCGTCCCGACGTGGGCAGGAAATTCTTCAACGCCACCTAGACAGGTCGAATTCAGTCGCCGTCTGGAGGAGACGTCTGGCGGCTGACTGCTCTGATAGGTAGTTTTCCATGTTTCGCCTGATCAATACCAGGCGAATGCCGGAGTAACACCCTACCAAACAGGCCTCGGACCGCGCGTATTCTTTCCTTCCTCTGCCTTGTCCTATCCTCAGCCCTAACGTGCAGTACACTGTCACACTTTTGGCGGACCATTTGGAAGATACGAACTTGTCATGGCTGGGGCGGTGCCACGCTGGTGGGAGATTCCTGGGTGGGGAAAATCCTCGCAAGCTGACGTAGGTTGACGTCGGACATTGCCAGTCAGCGGAGTAGATCACCGCCGACCCCGCAACAAAAACATGCCCTACATTTACGGAACTAATGACCTTAGTAGTTGACGCGCCCAGAGTCACCCGTAAAGAACGAATAATCTATTCACGAGCACGTAGTGTCTACGGATGATAGGGTGGTAAAAGATGAGCTAATGTTCAAATTTATATATCGCTATCAATAGAGCACCTATCTTTCATTATCCAATGTTATCGTAGTGCAATGTTAGTTTTTTTCTTCATACACGTATAGAGAACACGGAATTCAAAAACTTTTAGATTAAATTTTAACTATCGACAACATATTACTCTGTGAAACAAAATTACACACTTCGCAGTGTCTAACTTTCTTCACTTTTCCTACTAATTTTATATATTTTAATAACAAAAATGGACACATCGAATCGAACATCATTACTGAAATAGTGAAAAGTCAGAAAGTCTGATTTTGCGGTCAAGAACAGTTTTCTGAAAGCTCGCACATTTTGGTGGAAAATCAATTTAAATGAACTATTATCAATACCTTTACATATCACTAAAACGTGATGGAAGCTCCTCAAAAACGCTGCGTAATTATTGAACAAGTTATTAATATTTGTTATTCCAGTAATTTATTGAGGTTGAATGAGGATGAAGAATCGACGATTTTAGTTGATAAGGAAAGATAAAACTTAAGTCCAGTTATTAAAATAATTATCACAATGTACTGCTTCTTTCAAAAGACAGATATAAAATTATCGCAAATCATTACCCTCCAAAATTAGGTAATCTCATCTAATCAAAATACAACATTCGAGGATGCTGGCAGACCCCTCGTCGATTATCATCTTAACATTTTGACTGTCGCGTGGCGCCATAGGTTAGAGCACATCATCATTAGATTGTGCCACGCGTGACGTCATGTGACACCCTCATCAATTTGGATTTGCCGCTCACGTTTTAGACTTGGATTTGCGTTAAAGTGTTGTTGGTGCTTCTCTCTGTTGGCTAACGTTCGATTTTGATCATGTACATCTCGCACTGCTCCAATCTTTGTAGTGGTGGCCTCTGGTGGAAATTCATGTCATCACAAGAATATGTTTGTGGCAGGCGCGTGTTTGTGTACGTCTCAGCTTTTGAATCGTGCCTTATCACTTCGTAAAAGCAAATTAAGGTTTCATTTACGCGTAGAGTATCCTTATTCATTTTGTTGTTTATACTGCCTGCCTGTTTCTATATAATTCTATCAAAATTTCCATATATGTCGAGTTTTTAACCTTCTAATATATTCTTAAAGTATTTTTTGTTTCTGTCATTAAGACACCAAAAAATTGAGAAAATTTGAAAAAATGATACTTAGGCGGCGATGGATGGTAGCTGGCAAAGGATGGGGCACGACCAAAAAGCTAGATTCGGCCAGAAATTCGGGAACTAAGTGGTACGAGAAAATATGTGCCATTCTGAACCACTAGTTTTAATTCTACTTCGCTTGGTAAGATTTCATATTATTAATTCTAAAAGATTTTGCAAACTTTTTTTAACGGCCAGTGGAAAAGTAATTTTTAATATTTCTTCTTGCTAGATTTCTCAAAACAATAAGCTGATCACTACTGTTTGGTTTTTCGCAAATGTATATTTTATTTTTTAAATTTCTGTTATTTCTGTGGGCAACGTTTCACCATTTATTTTGCCACATTTCGGAATTTCAACCATACCAAACTTGGTACCATTTACACGAATCACTATGAGTATCACACATGGTAAAAATATCACTTGCGGTCAATTTTTCCAATTTTTTATATTTAATTTTGTGCTCTTATTAGTTTACGAATACACTATCGAAGAGTGTTTAGAACGAAACGGAACATCAGCTACTCACGCCCACTCATTGCCACCTTGCCCAAACAAGACCCAAGGCATTTGCAACCTGTATGCAAGAACTGTGAGAACAAAAGTTGCAGTTTTAGACTGGAAGTTGACACACCTATTCTCTTATATTTGGAGATATTTGTGCTAGGTCTTAGTCTTTGTGTACTTAAATCCGTAATAGCAGTATTAAACGCTCTAAAGGCGCTCGTGGCTCAGAGGGAATTTGCTTGCTTTTCACCAAGCAGATGGGGCTTCGATTCCCGTATAATATCATGCGAAATTTGTTCCTAAATCCTACCACTTCCTAATTCCACCAGCGCGACGATGGATATGACCTGTAGCGTACCCGTATGACTGTTGTACCCAAGTTGACGGGTTCAAACCCGATCCGTGGATTTTTAAGGGCGAAAAAATCCTTCGTACGCCTTCCTTCGGAGTGGAAGAAAAGCCGGCTGTCCCATGTTAGTAGATTTACTTGCATGTAAAAGATCCTCAAACCTAAATGACGCTTCTTTCTCGCCTGTTTCTTGCCCAAGAAATACCTCCTTTCTCTGCTAGTTGGTGAAAGGAGCGTAGCGAAATTTGCGTGATCAGACGGAAGAGCAGGCCTCATGACCTGAGTCACGCCACGTACAATAAGGCATTAATTGAATTTAATACCACTCTAATAATTCCCTCCCAATTCTGATCGCTGTTTAGTGTCGCAGGAGCGCCTGTGAGAGGCGCGTATGCGGATATATTACATGGCGGTCCTCTTGATTCACGACTTACGAACACATATCAGTATACAATACGTATAATGGACATATAATAAAAAGAATGACGGTGAAATAAACCAAGAAGGCGTTCTACGCTGAATGTTTGGCGTCCTCTAAGAACGTTGTCACAGAAGAAGAGATAGAACCCTGGCAAATTGTACTGCGTGTAATGAGCGGGTGGTGCATATGTAATTTAGGTGTGGTGTGCATGTGATAACATTAGTGCTCAATATTCCATTGGTCCGTACTGAACCGAAAGTTAAGCGGGTGACCCATACACCTTATCTGGTATCTGAACGAGAATTGTACCATACTTTTTATAGGCAAGATTTAATTCAATATTATGCAAAAACTGTCCATATTGTGAGGAATAGTGCATGAAGTGATTTAAATATCTTATTTTTGGAAGCATATTTAATGAACAAACTAATGGTACTACAGAAGTACATACTTTCTGACATTATTTCTAATTTGCAATATTCGAAAATTCAGAGAGTTGAACGAAAATGAGACCTATGCCATTGTTTTCAGAGTTTCTTGTTCTATCCGTGGATCTCCAATTTTGTGGTTTTAAATAGTTAAATTTATGAAATTTTCAAAAACATAGTGAGTTCGTTGGAAATTAGACAAGCAAAGAAATAATTATAAGAGTCGTCATTGCCAACAATTTTATTGGCAATGACGACTCATAATTATTTCATTGTAAGTGTCAACGACAACTCACCACAATATCAACATTAGTCAAGCATCGTATTTTTACCGTCTGTGGATAGATACAGAAGAAAATTTAGGGAGAAAAATTGAAGGCGTTTTCGAGACAAATTTAAAAAGTCTACATTTCATGCAATATTAGGTGATAATTACTCATATTATCGAAAAATTATACATGACTATATTTCAAGATCTGTCCAGCAAATAGATTTCATTACGGAAATAATCTCAAAATCTCGTTTTCAATATTGTAGTTGGAGGAAGACGCCGAAAACAAATTGAACATTTGAAAATGTCGATATAACTGGGATTTTAAGGAAGATGAAATATGCACAGATCGCGCTCATAATCGTCCTTTACAGTATTCGAGAACAACGTTTAAAAAAATGAAGGTATTAATGAGAAAAACACTGAAATGTAGTTAAAGCCTCAAGTAATGTTCCCCCTGAAATTAAAACATCCACTTGAAAATTGCAGGGCTTTGAGTGCCTTTAAATCGATTCGGGAATATCAATTTTGAAGAAAAATGATATTCCTCAACGGTTTTGGCGCTAACGTTGACCCCAGAAAAACGCACTGACTGATAGACGTTTTGCCGTTAATCGATTTTTCGTTATCAAGGACCCACAAAACATGAATGCTCTCTCTTCACAACGTGTTAGAGGAAGTAATTTACTATATATAGGAACAAAATGTATTCTCTTTTTCGTTTCTAGGGTCGGCAATATGTTTTTCTGCAAAAAATTCTCCGTTTTCCGCAGCACGATTACAATACTTGGTCTTTTTACGAAGCAAGAGGGGGAAAATAAAAATAAGGCTATTTTTTAAGAAAAATTGAAGATATCTGTGGGACTTTATGTAAAAATACACTCAACATTAAAAAAAATCCATTTATTTTTCACAGTCTTTCGGCTAGATCGATTGGTAAAAAGCGGATCTTGAGAAGACGGCCGTAAAAGTGCCAATGTTTTCTGCAGACGCAAGAACAGATATGCAGAAAGACGTACAGACAGACAGACATTCAAAAAGACAAAATTAAAATTCTTCAACTGAAACCTCTCATAAATAAAACTACTAAACTGTCTTTAAACAATACCACAACCTTATACAAATCAATTATCAGACCCCTCCTCCTGTTCGCCTTCCCAATATGGACGAATGCTGCCAAATATGACATTCAAAAATTGCAAGTCATCCAAAACAAATTCATAAGATCCATCACCCAAGCTCCCTGGTTCATCTCCAACATACAACTTCACACCGAATTACACATCAAATAAATTTTTTATCTGTATCTTTCCAATAACTTTTAATCGAATCTGCAATTAATCAACCAAAGCGGAAATCTCAAACTGGGTAAATGTACAAAACGTCAAACTCGAATAAAAAACAGATATCCGTTGCATGCATACTTGGACATATTCAGCACTATAGAATGAATCAATTTAGGTGCTCTGTGAGTCCCCCCGTCAGATGTAGCTTTGTGTAAGTTGTAAAATACATTAAGTTAGATAGTAAAATAGAAAACAAATGTAAATTTGACATAAACTGAACTTCGTAATCTCATTCATATCATAAATAAATTTCAAAAAAGACAGACTTTTCAAATTTTTTTTATTCAAATGCGCAATTCGAACAAAATCCTGATGGCACTTCTTTCTGCATTAAAATACTTTCTATATACTAAATATACTAGAATTTAAAATAATTTTGTTCATAATAGCTGGTAGAGTAAACACAGTTTTATATAATATAACTAATAAATGTGAAAACTGTTAAATACCACAATATTTAATATGTGTTGTATGCTATATTTTTATGAAAATGCTTATAACTGAAGTTTATTGAAGGTTTAAAAAATGTATTTTAGACACAGAGCAGTATACTATACTTGAAAGGGTAAGACAAGATGGAAATTATACTTGTTTCTGTTGTTATCAAATACGACACTTCTCTGGTAATACAATTTTCAAATTATAGATGTCATATGGCTATTGTAACCGCTATTAATTGTTGATTAATAATTTATTAAGACGAATATTTAGCATAGTGTAGAACAAAATGAGAGAGAAGGGAGGGAGAGAGAGATAGAGAATATGAGGAGAAAGAAAAGCGGATATAAAGTGAAATGATTAAATGACAAAGAGTAAGGTTAAAAAAAAAATAAAATGAGTAAAGAATACTAAACTAAATAAACGAGATGAAAGTATGAAATAAATATAGAAAAAATATGAAAAAAATCACCATGATAAATTATTTCATTCACTCTACGGACTCGCGTAAGTTCTGTCTCGTAAGATCTGTTCCCTATAGTCGCATTTACAGGAAGGCATATGCTTTCGGCAATCCCTTCTTATGGGGCCAATGAAAAGTGAAAATATGTGATTCTCGAACACTGACGATTGTTAAACTTGGGGAGAAATATCTGACGCAATAAAAGTTGCAATAAAAAACGCCCGGAATGAGCATCTTTCTATTGTCCCGGGCGCCGTCAACTTTCCTGCCCGGGTTGGAGGTTGGCGCCTAGTGCTTATTCCTTGCAGAAACTAATTTTCTTCTCTATGAATTAACTATGAGCTTAACCCTTTAGCGTTCTGCCCCGACGTCGCGATCACCATGCATTATTCAAAGATTTCGGCAAGAAAGCTTTACCTCCAGAAGCCACACGTGAACAGGGATGAGCATCGATTCAGAGGAGGATGACTTGTGAGTTCTTCACCTGAACGTTGAAGAGCGGCGGCAACAGAGACGCGGGCTGCTGTAGTATTGCGAGGAGAGAACGAGCAATGGAGATTTCATAACATGCTGATGCGAGGAAGTTTCATAGTGCAGATCATGGGACGATTGCATGGGGTAGACACCCAGCCAGATCTGTGGCAGTTAGTGCTGAGCATACACGCACGTGGACATTTTTATTAACTTTACCTCAAATAAATACCAAGTTGGCCAAGCCAATTTTTTTCAAATAAATACCAATTCCGATAGTAAGTTCGGTAGTATCTACAGTTCCTGTTAAAAGTCTCTAATCTAAAATTAATGACGAGTGTTGTGCATTGTGAATTTCGGTAGGGTGATTTTCCAGTTATATATCAATATGAAGATACTGCTATAGATTTCAATGTACTAATATCAGTTCTAATCTACTAATCGTCGGTGATCACAGTCACAAGATGAGACATTAGTGCAGGCTCCAATTTTAAATTGCTTCATTTAATAACCAAACATGCTATAGACGAAACAAAAACACTTAATACTTTCTCAAGACATTTCTTTTCACCTAAAACATCGACATGTCATTCCGGTGTTCCAATTAGCTCATTATTTAAGAATTATTCAGTGCCTTTTTGTGTCCCAGGCTGGTTATGTGTCTCACGTCGTCAGTTAACGTTCTACCTCTATTCGAATTATTATTTTAAGTTTACACTCTTCTTATTTCCTGGGGACTTTGAGAAGTGACTGGATTCTGTCTTGGTAGCGCCTGTAATAAACGTAATTAGTAAATTTGTGCAAGATATAAAATTGTCAATTTCATTGTTTAAACTCGCATTATCACGATTTCTTGTACTGTACTTTGGAACAACAGCTCTTTACAGGCTAAGGCCTATCAGCAGCGTCCTAGCCTTTATCACGATTTTTTTTACGAATAATAACCCTTATAATAACAATTTTGAGTGAAAAATAGTAGGCTAAAGGGAGATAATGCGCAGTTTTCAAAAACGATTTCCCTTGAATAAGCAATATTTCCAGAAAAACATTTACTGTCAGGAGGCAAATTTTTGCTTTGCTTTGCATGAGGTAAATACACTTTTCTTCGGAAGCAATCCAATCGGTACCTAAAGAGGCAGAATTACAACCCCAAACAACCGACAACTTACATTGTAACATGCGACGGGGATTTTAGCACATATATTTTAGTGGGATATCGGCGGTGGGAAGGGTCGGTTGGAGATGGGAGACTTTATGGCTCAAAACGGGCAGAAACTGAATGAGAGAGCCTGGATTTGATAATTTTCTTTCTCAAATGATTAAAATTTGTTGTTGTTATATGTTTATAGAATGGATGAGACAAAATAATGATTCAGAAAATACAAAAACGTAAATAGGAAATACAACCAGAATTATCATTTTAAAGAAGGCAGTTTAATATTTCTCAAAGAATTCGCCCAATAAACGTCTGTTGGCATATTTCAACGTTATAAATCATAGCTACCATTTCATGTCTCGCAATGAACAAAACATGCAGCAGGAAAGTTTCGCCCCGCCTAATGACAATTAGAGCACTTACCTATGGTTGCTTCCTGAGCATTTCTGAGACAAATCGACATTAAAACTTGTTACTATAAATTGATGCGTCTTTTTGAATGGGAGCGCTTGCGATTTGCATAAACTTGTATAAAAACATGGAGGGATAGCAGACAAGATATGATTATCTGTGTTCTCAATTTAAATGAAGATAAAAACGCGTTTGAGCACAACATGACAGAAGGAAAAATAAGCCATTACTTTAAACGTTTACCGAGATGACTTTGAAAACCTGCGTTCGCTATTCATGCTAACTGACCATATTCCAAAGGTAATGGTACTCTGCATAACCCGAACAAGGCTCTCTTATTAAGCTGCTGAGTACGGTTGTGCCCATTTACGCTTAGGATACCCTACTATTATACGATTTACGGGAGACGCGGAATCCAAATGAGCATTCTGCGCATGCGCGGAAGAGGGGCCGTAAGCGAACAGCTTCTACTGGCGTGGCGAACGATAAAGTCGATGGTGTTGGAGATTTGGGGCGAAGGGGAGTTGCGGCGGGAAAAAATAGATACAAGAAGAAGAAGGGCGAAGAAGGGACGGAGAGAGACTAAAAGAGTGTGTGTGTGTGTGTGTGTGTGTGTGTGTGAGAGAGAGAGAGAGAGAGAGAGAGAGAGAGAGATAAGGCGGAGGGGTAGTCGGTGGTGAAGGCGGAGTGGTAAGGCGGAGGCGGTGGAAATGAAGGTTGAGGACATGGAGGTCGAGGAGTGGGAAGCTCCAAAGCCGCCTCGCTCGTTACATGGAGGTAATGATTACAATACAGAAATCGCCAAAGATCTCTGAGAAGGAATTAGGAGACGAATAGAATGATATTAGGATCATATTTGAGGGACGTAGAGAAAGTTTTTTCTTGTATATTATCGCTGATTGTGAAGCGAGCTAGCGGTTACAATAGTGGCACTATTTCATGTACCTACCCGGAAAACCTCCAAACTACGGTACACTACATAAATATTGAGAAATATTGACCGTATTCCTCAAAATTGTTTTAGAGAAACATAATTAAATAATAAAATTTCAAAAAATTTACACTGGTTTAATGCCGAGTGCTGGTCAACACGACTTTAATCTTTTGAAAACCTATAAACATTTTCTACAATTGTAACACATTGCAGGAAAAGCAAAAACTCGATAGTAATGTTACGTGTACAAACTGAAATCATTACTTTTTTGCCTTGCCGATTGTATGACGACATTTTTGAAAAATCTTACATTTTCATGTGAAACTATGAATGGTTATTTTTGTTTTTTAAGCGCTAAAAATATGTACTCTTCTTGATGCAATTTCTTGCGTGCCATTCTGAAACTTGCGCTTCGGATCTGCTATATACCTCTATATTATTTATAGATATCATGGTTTTCTTATTATTTCTTAATTGGGTGCATTTCCGTATTGAATTTATATGAAACATATTAACAGTTTTTCTGAAAAAAGTGTGATTTAACTACTAGCCTGAATGTTCATCTGAATTTGGTAATTTTCTTATTATGTTAACGAAAAAATTAAAATTATACGTCTGATTGTATTCGAACATGTTACTCTTTTGCAATCTCTTGCAATATATAGCTTTAGGTTAAATCTTCGTTGTATATTTAGCCACCTCGAATTTGTTCGTTTTGTCCTCGGCTAGAAACGCATGAAAGAATCCCCAATATTGACATTTTTATTTTAAAGGAGTTTATTTCCTTTCTTTATAATATAATTTCTACCTCCTTTATGTGTAGAGTGTTGGCAGCCTGTAAACGGTTCGCCTATTGCTTACTGGAGTGTGATGATTGAAAAAACGTTTGATAATCTATCTGAAACAGCCGAATACTTATAATTTGTAAAGTGTTACGTGCACCTCAAGACCAATTTCAAGACTCTTTCGCAAGAAAAGCATGTGAACACTATGCCCATGTAGCGTGGGTAAAGCATGAACTTTACAAATGGATTCTATTTTTTTTACCATGTTGTGAAATATTCATGGGTGATCCACGTGCTTGGCAGTAAGTTTTTAATTTTTATATTGATATATTTGTTTGTTTTTTTCCACTAACATTCACAGTATTTTATTTTTTGTGTTAAACTTGTGTAATGTTTTCATTTTTCCTCCTTGCTAGAGATCCACTGAGGATTGGGAAAAAATGTTTTCCCGAAAGTAACTCTGTTATAACAATTAATAAAATTTATTAAAGCCTTTTGTGGTGATTATTCTTATTACCATATTAGAGTTATTATTTATAGTCTATTGAGATTTTTGTTAAGCTACGTACGATTGAATTATCGTAGTAATTTTGAATTCACGAATTTAATTTAATCAGAGAGAAACAATACCGACTTTTAATTTTGTGCTGACTCAATTTATATCGTAGACAATAGCGTCAAAGCACGTAACGATAAGTTCGTTGCAGAGGATTCGAAGCCATCCCCTAGCACAGATTCGGATGTGGAGAGCATGGGATAGTGCTTTTGGCGAGTTAGGGTTACAGGGCACGTGAAAACACGTCGCTCGTGGGCCGGCGAGGGTGACGTGGGTGGCGTCGGGCGGTGGGGCACGTGCGGGGAGGGCGGCGGGGCCAACGGGAGGCGCGCGCAGTGGCGGTGAAAGCCGCGTCCGTGTGCAAACGGGGAGCGCGCCGGCCTCTGGGAGTGGGGGAGACGCGTATCCGCGCGGCGGCGGCGCGGGGCGCCGGAGGCGGGGGCGGGGGCCGGGGAGGAAACGGGGTTGCTTGGGTTGCGCGGGTAAGCTGCAGTCGCCCCGAGGTCTCTGTCTCGACTATCACCCTGCTATAACTCCTTCTCTGCTACTCTCCAAGTATACCGCTGTCATTAACCCTTCATGTACTTTACTTACTCCCGCTATTTCCTAGCCCCCATTCCCTCGCCACTCTTCTGTCATCTATTCCGAACTGTAACTACATGTTCTCGCGCCGCGCGCGAGCGCTGATTCCACGTGGCTGCCTTACACGCGGGCGATGGGCCGATGGGCAGAGGGCGATTTGTCGCATGGGCGATGGGGGATGGGCGATGAGGAACAATGAACGCGGCGGCCACGCGGGTAGGGGCGTGCGCGCTGCGAGGCAAGCGAGGCACCGGAGCGCCTGCAGGCGCGTGGAAAGGCGGGTTTGTGTAAGCTCCGGCCCCGA
>BOPP01000081.1:4339651-4368387 GCA_017312745.1 Gryllus bimaculatus
TATATATATATATATGCTATCGACTGGGTTTACAAATAGTAACCACGTTCGTTATTTGCCTTATATCAGCCTCATGACCATAATAACAGTCATAGGTACTAAAACAAACCAATTTATCACGAGTGCATCAATCGCCTGAGACAACTCCTGGTACGGCTTAAGCTCCATCATTGCGTCGACTTAGCATTCAGCGCCAACTCCGAGCACTTACATGCTTCTTAAGGGCCACGCGACGCCCCGGGCTGCACGCCGCAAGCGCACTCCTGCCGCCGCGGCGGCGTCTCGCAAAGAGCGAGCGGGGCACGCAGCTGGCATGCTAATCCCGCCCACTCAACGGACACTTTAATTCGCTTCGTCCTTCGCGAAACTTTTCCAATCGCACTTTCTGTGGTGACGCTCTCTGACCTCCGCGCCGACGCTCTTACTACACCGTCGCCGTTGCCTTCCCCACCGCAGCCGCCGCCGCCGCCGCCGCCATGGATACAACGAGGCCCTATTAATATTTAATTCCTTGCTCAATATTATTATGCCTTTCAAGGGGTTAAAATATACAAATTTCGAATAGGTGTATAAGCAACAGTGCCATGTAGCGTCGTGCCACGCTCAAACCGCCGGATGTTAAACAAAGGGCGGAGTGATGACGCACTGGGACTTTGGATGACGCACTGGTGATGACGCACGTGGACGTAGCGGGCCCAGAGCGGCTTTGGGGTGGGGGGCAATGGGGGCGGCGGGTAGAGCCAAAAGGGCTTATATAAGGCCAGGAGAACAATGCCCCAGTCTTCTGGTTCTAGCGGCGTCGGTGACAGGTGATGCGCGTGTCTGTGCGTGTAGGTGCACTAGGGCGAGGGGCGATGGTCTCAAAGTAGAGCGGCTTCGTACATTTAACATCAGTGGTATGTTGCGGTGTGGTAGCCGTTCATAAATTATCTCTTCTTGAAGTGGGTCTATTTATTTAGTTTATTGTGAGCAGAATAGTTGTTAAATTGAGACTACGGTTTAGATTGTTAATAAATCTGTTTTACAAACCTCTCTCGTCTGTGTTCGATTACATCCGTATGACGCCACAGCAAGAACTATGAAATCTATAAAGAATAGAAATTAAAAACTAAAGATATAGAAGTATCTCTAAGAATACTTATTTAAAAATCAATGGAAAAGTTGGCGATATTACTTTGGTAATTAAGGATGTAGAAGATCCGAATTTTTATATTGCATACCCAGGAAAGTATTTAGCGGTTGACCAAAGAGTGTAAATGTGTAGCAGGACAAAGGTGCTCTTGTCGCCACCACTGCTGCGATGTCATAACCATGATCGCGGTTTCATATCTCAAGCGTTGTCACCGGCATGGAACCCGCCACCACAATAATTGCGATCTTCTCTATTTCTGCCACCACCATCATCATTATCATCTTAATCATAATCATAATCGTTACTGGCCATTGCTTTACAGCCACATAGAACGTAATCGTCTCCGGTGTTTTAAGAAGTAACAAGTAATGCAGTTTAGCTTCTGCGTCAATGATCCTCAACTCGATCAAGTTCGTTCAATTTCCTTCGATTCATAAATAAAATTGTATTAAGTTTATTATATATTATATATTTTACTATATAATTATTATATTAATAAAACGATTTCTCCTTGCTTTGCTTTTGTACATAGATTTAGCTTCACTGTTCGGACTTAATTCAACTATGTACGAGTGTAGTAAATTAATGGGGTAGGGATTCTGAAGATAAAGAGAACGTGCGCAGATTGCACTCTGCCCATATGTCACATACTATTTACTATTTTAATGATAAAAAATTTTAAATAAATAATGTAAACAAATATAACCAAATATAAATAAACATGAATAATTATATCTATAGAAAAAATATATGAGTTACCGCTGTCATTGTGATCACTACTTCTGCCACGTTCGTCTCAACACAGCCATCGCTCTCTTCATTGTTGCAATGGTTTTCTCAACCCGCGAAGTATCCCACGTGGCACAGGTCAGCGAAGAGAGGGCAGCGAAGCCCCGGCTTACGAAATTAATATTACGGAGGCGGCGCCTTGGCAGGAGGCCACACACGTGCGGGCGTAATGCATATGCATGTGCGTCCCGGCGCGCACGCGTTCGACACCCGCCGGCCGCGCCCGCCCCGCCCCCCCGCCTGCCCCGCCCCGCGCGGCGCCGCACCTGTGGCGCGCGCACGCCGCGAATGGGGGCGGCGCCGCGCGCTGGAGTTGGAGGTGCGATTGTGATCTGTGCGAGGGCCGCGCCGTTGCTCACGTCGCTTCCTGGGCGTCGCGGGACAGCGATGGGATGCTCACCCACGCGAGGGGGCGCTTTGGCGTTTCCTGTTGGAAATAAGTTCCCGCGAGAGTATTACGGTGTTCAAAACAGTACAATAAAAAGTACTTTACCCGTTGATCTGGGTTGCCCGAGTGACGCCGCGTCGAAGGCTGAGGTGCCGACGTTTCGACCGTCATATCACTGTCCTTTTCAGGGCTTAACTGGCAGTTGGTAGTACAGCCTTGAAGAGAACTGCGATATGTCGGTTGGAACGTCGGCACCTCAGCCTTCGACGCGACGTCACCCAGTCATTCCAGATTATGTCTCTAGCCGCGGAAGCCTACGATATCAATACTTTACCGGTTTTTATGAACAATAAGTAATGTAGTATATTTAAATAAACAATTTTAGGTAGATGAATGTATTTTATTTCAATCAATTACATCGTTATATCTTAATCAATATCGTAACACATTCATTTAGTTTACTTGGCAACGTGAATTCTTTTAACATTCCATCGTACGCAGCTGACCTAACAAATACAGTGTTTACCTTTTGCTTTCTATTTTTCTTTCTACATAACACAACGCTTTGTTAACTTGTTGAGGGGATTTTCTTTTAATGTCAATTGAATTCGTATCACTAATTGTTTTTCGAACCTTGCTTGGCAAATGTATTGATAACAGTTAACTCTCATGGATTTTGCGTCAAGTTTCGAAACGTTTTATTGAATACGTATTTTGGACTTAATATAATAAATAAAATAATTAAATATATGAAAAAATTTTGAAGTCAGCAATTTATCAAAGTATGCCAAGAAGATATTTATGAAACAGTTCGCCTACGAGTTGGTGTTTGATTAAGCAAAACAGAGTATGAAAAGTATTAGAATACCTCCGTTTCTCGAACAAAGACAAGGAATACTTCGTCCTTCCTTTTAGGGAGAAAATTTGAGAAAGCCATTTCAGAAATCATCCAAACGGCAACATAAACTAGAAGCGGAATAATTCCGAATTTGCCTAAAATAATCAATTTATATGCTACAGGCAAATTTTGCTTATCATTTCTGCAAATTAAGTAAATACACCCTGCAGTGAGTTAAAATAATAACACGACAATTAGTTTGCTCAGTAATTCTATCATGGATTTTGGGTAGAAAAACTATTTTTTTTCATTTCTTGTGCTATTTTTAATAATTTTTTTGTGAAGAACTTGATAAAAATAAACATTTTACGTTTAACTGTTATAATGGGCTTCCTAAATATGTCATTTATTTTTATTTTCTTTTCTTACTACGTAAATATAATGTAATAATCCTATATTAATAAACTCGCAGTGTTACATCGGCACACACTTTCCTTTATATTTATAACGGTTATATAATTTAATATTGCATCTTGTATTTTACTTCAACCATGTCTAGAACAACTGGTTAACAACAGAATAGTGGCTAATTTAAAAAATAAAGGTATGGAATTTTTACATAAACGTTTTAAAGAAAATGACACTTGTAGCTTAGAATTCAGTTTATTCTTTTCTATTCTGATTGATAGTTGAATGCAAAAATTTTGGAGCCATATTTAGAAAATAATTTTGCTATTTAGGGAGAATTTAACTTAACTAAAAATTACTGAAAATTATGTATATTTTGATTACTTGAATATACATTAAAAGAGTAAATATTCTAATATTGAGGAGTATACTACACGAAGGCGATTTCTATTTTTGTAATTTACGTGTCTTGTAATATCCAAATTCCATATGAAAATTAAGAAACCCTGTGAAATATATTGTAAGGAAACGGCAATTCCCTGAAGACGGTCACTAAATTACTATTTCCAAATGTTCATTTAGTGATCATTGAAAATTAAAATCTATCTATGTGTAGCAATGTTGAAACTGAAGTCATGGATTGTTGTACCAAAGATCAGTGCAATGAAATTATTTTATGGGTATATTATTTCTGAAACTATTTAACAATTAAACAATTTTTCTTCGTAATAAAAAGACCAAATTTATTTCTATGGCAGAATTTCCGTTGCATGTAGGCAATCCGCATATCAGGAGCGTCGTTGGTATTGCCTACGTTTCAGGGGCTTATTTGTACCATTCAACTAAATTGCATTTTAAAAGGATTTTGTTTGTAAGAAAAGTCGGGTATCCTGTTTAATGGCTATTCTAGCTTATGTACTGTACTTTAACACCATTCCTAGTGAAATTGTTAAATTAAAAAAATATTCCTTTTATATTTGAACTTCCGTTTGAATACAAAAGTAATTTGCAATCTATAATGCAATCTATATCTTCGGCGGAAAATAAATATTTTTGATTAATATGTATTAAAATGAGGCGAGTTGTGTTCGTTTAAAGTCGCAAACGATTTGTTGAATAAACAGATATGTTATTCACATTCTCCCTAGTTTGTAAACTTTTTTTTTTGATTTTCCCAATAACAATGAATGAGATGAAGTTTCATTGAATTATGACATTTTTAAAATTAGGTTGTCACATTTCAACTTTAATTATATAGAGCATAAAATTGCCTGAGGAAATACTTAACTAACATTACACGAGTAGCTAATAAATGAAACTGATGAATTACATTGATGATAATGAGATCGAAAAAGACAAGAACGAAGGCACAAGGATAACACGGACAAGAAAAACGGCGAGGATGGCGAGTATTGTCGATGAAGACGAGGACGAAGAGAATAAGAACGATGATTTCAAGGGCTGGGGCGACGAGGACGAGTGAAACGAGATCGCGGGCGACGAGAACGAGGACTGCGAAGACGACTTGGACGAGGACGACTTGGTCGAGGACGACTTGGACGAGGACGACTTGGACGAGGACGAGTTGGACGAGGACGGCTTGGACGAGGACGGCTTGGACGAGGACGACTTGGACGAGGACGACCTGGACGAGGACGACCTGGACGATGACGACGAATACGAGAGCGACGAGGACGAAAGCGACGAGGACGGGAGTGACGAGGAAGAGGGCGACGAGGGAGAGGGCGGCTGTGTGGGGAGTGGATGGAAGCGCTGGCGAGGGGCATGGGGAGGGAGGCGTTCGCGGCTGGGGCCCGAGGCCCTCCGCACGCGTGGACAGAGCGCTGCGCAAATAGGGCGCCGGGGGCTCCGAAGCCGCTATTTACTGCGCTGCCAGTAATAAAATCCGCCCCAGCGCCCGCGGCTCTCGACTGTCGGCGACGCGGCGCGCGGGCAGTGGCGCGGAGGCGGCGGTGGAGGCAAACGGCAAGCGGAAGTTGAACACGTGGGCCAGTGCGATATGGGCTTTAGTGAACAAATAACCTGCATGGATGGGGAATTCAGTAAACTAATTTTTAGAATGCTTTTTAATGCATCCATAACGTAGCCAATATTATGCGATGTGCACTGTAGGGAAATTTCTGAGCAGTAAAATGCATCAAGAAGTGGGATATATTCTTTTGTCATTAGATGTTTCAAGAACCTCATGTCCAACTACAGATGTCTTTACCACGCATGCTGGCAAAATCACTTAAATAGTGGTGGAAAGGATTTGGTTTTCCTTTCATCTTTTGTGTAAGCAACAGTTCGTTTTAAATCTAACATTTCCAATATATTCAATTTAAAATGTTTGTTGAAATAAGTGTACACTGGCGAGGTAATTGTCAAAAATCGAGAATTTCATATTTTACTCGTACAATACTCGTTACAAATATGCCCATTGTCAGTTTATTTTGGTTGAAATGAGCCTGAGACGTTTGTAGAAGCTTTTAGCGTTAAAATGTACTTGCAAATATTCCATAGAAACGTTGAAATATTGAGAGAAATATTTTGTATACTAAGCGTTTAGGTACTAAAATATGTATTTTGCAATGTCATTTACATCTTGGTGCCTCCTAGTGAAAGAGGGTATGCACAAATTAAAAATAGCTTTTCTACTTTTGCAGTTATAACTTTGCTTTAAGGACAGAGAATATTACAATAATTTTGGTTAAAATATTCTTTTCTTAGTGGCGAATCGCCGTCTGACAGACGGTATCATCTTTATGTCGAAATAATTCTTTACAAATCACTTGAAGTGATGTATATGTTTTGACACAGTTGTGTTAAATACATTCTCTGAAACTCAAGTACACAGGAAATGAATTTTCTCATTTGAGAATTATCTTCCAGTTTTATCATTTACCCAGTCGGTGTTTACTCAGTTCATCAACAAATTTTCTTTGCACTTCATGGCTGTCAGTCGTCTTAAGTTTTGTGTAGGGCCTATATGACTTCTTGAATCATCCTGAAATTAACATTAATTAATATTTTTTACTTATAAATAAATGTTCTTTAACGCAGAAAAAGTGCACGTGTACAGATAAATATATTTTATTACCAAAATTATCTAAAATTTTTCAAATATGCATTATATACAAAACGTTTCCCATCTCACATTCAGTATTTTACCATGAAACAAAGGTTTCAAGTTTCTAATAGATACAATTCATAACAATAAAATCGTTGTTTTCCGGTGCACGATTACAATACTTTCTCTTCTTACAAAAATAGGGCTAAAAAGGATACAAGGCAATTGCACCATAAACGTCTCACCTTTAGTAATAAGCGTTCACAATTGCTACTGCTCAAAATGGTATTCATGCGCAGTTTTCCTAATTGCACCCCTCAAAAGTTGTATGATACTGAGATAGCTTAGTCCACTGTGCATTCATATAACAGTCAATTATGTTTGGAATGTAGATATGGTGTGATAGCCGTGTGATGGATGTTGCAAAGTTAATGAAAGTAAAGTGCATAGAGCAAAAATTAACAAATGCAACCATGAATCTTAAAATGAAGCAAAGTGATACATGCTACTGCCACGCAGTTGAAAAAGTAGTGAAGTAATGAAGTTGGAAACGGAGCACGACTGGTGCACTGTTGGGCTTAGACTATCATATATACGTCTTCTGAACATCTCCGCCGACTTCGTGTCACCGACAAGTGCAGGGTGATATAGAACGCAGCGTACGACGCGAAGTGTACCTCCGCCACTCGCAGCCATATTAGATTTCTTCACACAACGCAAAAGAAGCTCAAAACTCTTCTCCTCTTTTGAATTTTATCTCAGTGCTTCTCCACCGTTCCACCACATCCCCATCCCCGTGGACCCACCACCCCGCCCCCCCGCTGCCCCCGCCGCCCCGGCCGCCCCCCGCCGCCCCCCTCCCCCGCCCCCCGCGCCCCGCGCCCTCGCCGCCCCGCCGCCCCGCCCCCCGCCCCCACTCCGCCGCCTCTGCCGCGTCCGCCATTACCGTCGCTCCGCTGCCCCGCCCCGTTTCAAACGTGTTCTGCGACCCTCCTGGCCTCCACCGCCAAGACTTTACGTCTCTGTCGTTTCACCGCTTTCCACCGTCTCCACTTTCTCCGCCGCCAAGACCGCCCGGCCCGCCCCAACGCCAAACGCACAGCAGCGTCTGTGTCGCCGTTTGGCCGCCGCCCCCCTTGCCGCTTGAGAATTTCGGCCGCGCTCCCGGCCTCCCCAGCCCAGGGGATGTGGTTGGCAGGCTTGCATTATGGCCTCATCACAGGCCAGTCTTGTTTAACAGCTATCAATATACGCATTTAGAGGAGGCGAGTGCCGCTGGCGATGCAAGGGGAATAGACGCCGTGAGGTGCGCGCGACGGTAAGAGATTGCGTGTTCGCGGAAGACGGGCGCCCTTACACCAACGCTGGTGTTGAACGAGATTTTTCTTAAAACCGACCGAAATAGACTAGGCAGTATCAGCTGAGTAGAGACTGTCTACCATATAAAGTTTGGAAGCAAAAGGGAAAGCGAAGTAAGCCCTAAACATTATACTTTATATAATACGGAACTGAAAATATAGTTTTTATTGATTCAAATTTTAAGTACATTCCACCATTATGCTAATTAACAATTACAAACGTATAAATTTAAGTTAATACAAACTTAAATTTTAATAATTACTTTTACAACGGATAAACAGAATATACACACATTAGTTACAATAGGTCAAAAAAAATTACAAATTCTATTGCCATGCGACTGTGGAGAATGATCCCTTTTGCCACAAAACTATTGGTGGAAAATTTCATATAACGAATATAGGCATATAACTTATAGGCAAATCGTCATAGACGAAGTTTTTCCAAATAGTTAATTACATTTGCTCCCGTGGAATATTGATTTGATGAATACCCATGAATTAATTTTCAAAATACGGAGGTTACCCCCGGAAAAAGAGATGCACATTTTTTAGCTTCTATCTATTTGCAAACTTTTGTGAAAAATTGCCAGAAAGATTTTATCTCTTTCTTTCTTCGACGCGTTTCTACCCCTTAGAGTTTGCCGTTTGGATTTCCATAATTCTCGGTCCTCCCATGACCCTGTTCCAAACCTTCTCCTCCATAACTTCAGTATATATTTCTTCCAGTTTAACCAGCTACCTCTTCTACGACTTCTGCAGTATCCAATTTAAAATTTTTTTGGCCATCTCTTCATTCGCACCTCGGACCATGTCCCATACCATTGAAGACCTTTATTTTCTAAGTCTTCTGTTATGTTGTTTAACCCCAGCTCGTTTCCCACACCACTTCGTTCTTATTTTATTCCAGTCATGTATCTGCACAAATCTCTCATAAAGTCGAGCCTCTACCGACGTTATATCGTCTCTACGCGTTGTTAACGGCCACATTCTGCTCCATATAATATAAACTTTCCCACGATACTGTGAAATGGTGTCGTTTTGTGTCTTGCCTCAAAACACTATTCCATAAAGCCATGCAGATCTTGATTGCATTTCTCCCATTGCGAGTCTAGTAGTTTATCTTCCCAAAATTTTCCCATCGTCAGTAATTACTAGTCCAAGATATTAAATTTCGAAACTAAATGATTGATAAGATAATATATATATATATATATATATATATATATATATCCATCATTACGTTAAATACTATGCATTAGGCAAGTCTTTCTGCAACGAGATGGATCAGGGCGTCATATTAAAAATGTCATATATGTTGGTAGCAAACAGATCACCGAGAAACAAGTGAAGGGACCGAGACGCGGCTCATTCCGGATAGCCAAGAATGCATTGACTCCGGTCGCGGAAGCCTACGAACCCGTATAACAAGTAAAGGACACAACAGTTCCAGTAACTATTGTGATTGTAGTGAGCACGCAATTCACGTTTTCCTTTCTTACAAGCTGCAGCTCTTTATACCAACATCATTTCTGATGTATGCACCCTCGTCAGCAAGGTGTCACTGCGGAGAGCATTCCTGGCGCGCTATTCATGCATTACTATTTCTAAAATTATAAAATTTCCTTCAGCGATATGGAAGTACATTCTCATGAAAAATCACCATTTTCAGCTGGAGCATTACAACACTTTCTCGGTACCACGTGGTGATCACTGGGTAGACGAAATGGATAGAGAGGAGAAAGAGCGAACTGAATGAATGTTGGAACGGGTGGAGATGGTGGCGTTAATTCAAGAAGATTCACTTAAATTTTGAAGCTGCAAGGATAGGGAACGGAAGATCAGAAGTAGAGACAGGCCAAGAGAATGTGTGGAACGAAGTGTGGAAAGGGGATGATACTGGTGAAGTTAGAAACGGAGAAGTATGAGACTGTTACTGAGAGAGTTAAAAGATGAAAGATGTAGGGATAGAAGATGACAGTTTAACTAAGAACCACACAGAGTGATGTCTACAAGGAGAGCGCGCAACTTCAGACAATTGAGTGGTGGATGAGGACAAGGGAGGATAGTGAGTAAAGGAGTGAGAATGGATTCCGGGCTCCTCAACTACTTGAGCTATTAGTCCCATGGGAGTAGTGTTTGTTATATTCTGGGAGGTGTTGTTTCTCTTTCCCCACTAGTACGTGAGATTTAGTGCCAAAGTACGCGTCAGATGGCAGGAATTCCCTTCACCCGGTATCTCCCCTAGTGGGGGACCTCCCCCTTCTAAACTCCTGATCGTCTCCCGACTTATGTGTTAGTGTAGTGAATGTCAGTGGCAGTGTATATATATATATATATATATTAGAGGGAGAGAAACAGAAAGAGAGAAAGACAGAGTCACAGAGAGAGAGAGAGAGATGAGAAGAGGGAAAAATGATGGGGAAAGATCCGTGGTGCAATGATACTGCTCCGGCATTGGGCTGGAAGTGTTCGGAGAAAACACTGAAAAGTACCGATTAGAGCCGCAAACTGCTACAAATCTTCTCCACATAGTAGTTGAATTCGACCCTATGTAGCTAGTGCCGAAACTCTACCATCGGTGGGACCCCAATCGTGCGACTTCCCGGTCAAAAATGCCCCACATGCAACCATGGTGTCACCGAGGTATAAGGACAAGACGGGAAACGTAAACCTTCTGAAAAAACAGAGTTCAGTAACAATAGAGGTGGAAATGTAAGAAGCTCGGAGAATGTTTTAAAGATGACGAGGATGAGAGAGCGCGTCGGGAGGAAACTAACCGCAGCGGGGCGCGACGCTCTGCACTGCTTCGTGGCGGCAGGTGGGCAGCGAGTTGCGAAATAACTGCGCCTTCAAAACTCCTGAGGATGTTCACCCTCTCTTTGGCGTCCTGAATACGAGAGCACCATACAAAAGTGCAAGTTTACGAATTCACTGCTACCGTATTACACGACAAAAAATGTGCGTCAGGTTTATATTTTTTCTGAAAAACATTAGTGAGTAAAACAATACAAAGTATGATTTTGTAACAGAACATAAATAAGGAATATTTTTGTTATTGTCATTGACATATTTATAGATGCGTTCACGTACAAATGCTGTATATTCTGTTTCCTTATGAATTGCCGAAAATATCATTCACCTAGCTACTTTCGTATAACGGCGTTTGAATATTTGTTAACAAATATCAATCTCATCTAGTCACATTGCTCGTCATTCAATTAACTATTTTATTATAAATGTTACCTTCTATTTATCTGCGACCTAAAACCTAATGGAAACAGTGAAATTGGGTTGCTTCCCGGTGTTTTATTTGGATGAGGAAATTAAAATAATGTTGATGGTTGATGAAATAAAAATAGTCTTATACAGTATTTACGAGCACATTTACGTAATTCTTGTTCTGACTTGTAAATATTCATTTTTATGTAAGAGATTATTTTTGTAAATGTAAAATATCGGGAATACGTTGACTATCTAGTTCAATAAAAACCGTATATATTTTCTTACAAATGTTTTACTGCAAAAATGTATTTAAAGCTAGTATACAAAGTTTACAATACACTTCCTCTTACACGGAGTAACATAATTACGGGGTAATTTCAAGCATGGGCAAACAAGTTTAATTGTACTACCTTCTAGAACGCGATGACTTTAAGTATATTGAGATTACCGGCGTCTACCCGATCGATATCTTTACCTACCAAAATATTTCACGAACATTTTCCCGCACTAACACTCAGTGGCAATTGATATAAATTCAGGACTTTGTGTCGTAACGTGGAATGTTGAAATCAAACCATTACATACTTGGAGACTACTATTTTTTCTCACCTTACTTCGTAAGAAAGGGAGTATATTAATCGTGTGTTGGAAAACCGCAAATTTTCAACAGAATATCTGGAGCCCTAGTAAATTGCTATTGCGGGCCGTAGTAAATATCCTCCCAATATGTAGCAAATTATTTCTTCTAACACATTGTGTTGTTAAATGCATGTTTGGTGGGTTCTTGATATCGAAAAATCGAGTGACGGCGAAACATATGTCTGTCTGTGTCTATCCGTCAGTCAGTGGTCAACGGTAGTCCGTGAAGACGTTTATCTCCAAAATTGATATTCCCTGATGAATGTAAACGCTCTGGAAGCTTCGGAGTTTCAAAGGCATATTTAGATTTTTGAAGGCATTTTACATGAAGCCTCTATGGCTCAAAATGTTTGGATTAAAGTTTGTCGTCAGCCAGTGTAAAAGTCGCTTAAAAGAAGCCCGGTATCTTTGAGCCGAAGTTCACCACTTCCATTCGCTCCCTCTATTTCTCTTGCATTCGTGCGCTTTTCCTTAAACACTTCTACTCATATAATAGATGTAATCTTACTGTAATTAATGTCACTAATGACTGTAACTGTTACTGAATTTGAGGTCTGTAATAACTCAATGAAGGTATTGCCGAGCAAAATAAAGCCATTATATATTTGCATCGAAATATGGTCTGAGGAATCTGTCACTAGCGGAGCGTCACTACGGAGCTTTTACTAAAAAACAATCTCTCATCTGGCATACTGTATTGATTAAAATAAGT
Source organism: Gryllus bimaculatus (assembly GCA_017312745.1). Lineage (NCBI taxonomy): Eukaryota > Metazoa > Arthropoda > Insecta > Orthoptera > Gryllidae > Gryllus > Gryllus bimaculatus. The sequence continues at coordinate 4,352,211 of BOPP01000081.1, forward strand.
TTTTAACCAAACCTTTGTCATATTATCCAACTACTATAGCATTTATACAATTGGTATGCTTCATATTATATATTCACTCCATGCCACATAAAGGTCGTAAACACATAAATTTCTTAATAAAAATACGCGTTTAAGAATGTCTCACGAAGCCACTTCAAAGAGCAAAACAAAGAGTAAATGTTCTGATTGGTTACTGAATATTTTACTCCTCTTTCCCATAGATAACATCTTGTCGAAGTATATACTCGAAGTTCTTATTGAAGACATCACTAAGTCTAAGGAACGGCTGTTTCTCGTCCTTTCAACGCTGGTTGGCATTTTCACACAGACATACGGAATTTTCACCAGAACACGCCAATCCTTATCTAAATTTACATTACGTCAAGTTTTCCCGAGAAGGTTTTGGTGTTTTTCGTTGAATCTTCTTAAATACAAATGCAACAATACTATTTGCCTGCATACAAAAATGATGTTAAGTAAAAGCACACAAATTGTTTTCTCGTAGCACGCACACAGCTTAAGGCCACCACATAAAACACTTCTACACAACACTGCAATAAATTAAATATTTTAACAAAACCAGTCTCCATGAATACTGAAATATAGTATTGTATTTATACAGTATGACATTAATGTACACACCAAGAATATTAAAAAATTCCTGTTCCCTATCGCAATACGTGAATAACAAATACTTAATAGCGAGAAACCTGTTTCTTGGAGTCTTGCTGTCGCATGACATAAGTTGTGTCGTAAGCATTGAGGCACTAGGCATGAGAATTCGGTCGGTACGCGCAGAATTAGAGAAGATGGAATAACACAATCAAATATTATTGCATTGGTTACTCAAAATCGAAAATGTTTTATTGTTTTTTTAAATTTTTTTCTTAGTTTCGTGTTATCAAACGAAGCCATTGATACCTCTCACATAGCCTGCTTTGTTCTGCGTCAATGTGTGCGTATATTCAAAATTAGTAAGACTAATTACAAATAATTTATTTTTATATAATTTCTCAGAACAAATGTTTCTAACTTCTAAGACCGTATAATGATCGAAAATTATCACAACAAAGTTAGACATGTAACATTTGCCCCTGATTGTAACGCAAATGCTCATGCACTGGTATACGGCTGGTCCTCTAAATCTCTCTGTGTTAAGAACGTGACCTGCCATATATCAGTGGATAATATGGTACAACTAACAAAGGCAATGTTAGAATGACAATTCATACCACACGTTCCTTGGCAACAAATCATCATCTTTGGCTCCTCCAACATTTCGTAAGGCTTATTCTCAATGCAAACGTAAACATAAACATGACGCATATACGTAAACATTAACATAAGTGATATACTGAAGTATTCACAATGTGTAACATAAACGTAAGCAAAATAAGTTTCTATTTGCTGTGAGACATTCTAGTTTACTATTGGATGTGAGAATCGATTTCAAGGTATCGGCTGTGTCCATGGCCCATGATACATGGCGTTATTTCGTCTATCGACTTCGATCCTATTTCGATTCTCGGTTTTGTGTTAACGTACTGTGATTGTTTCATTGCTTATGTCTCACTTAAGCATAAGCACAGAAGTTTGAAACTTGAAAGCTTTTACGTCTTACGTGTTATGTTTATGCGAAAGCATTGTGAATGACTCCGCTTATGGGCGGATACCTAACTTTAATGTTAACGCCATGCGTATGTTTATGTTCGTATAACGAATGGGCCTTTAGGAAACATTTATTTGGAGACAATCTATAGTGATCATTTCCTTCCTCCGAACTTTCAAGATGTCTTACCTGCAAGTAGGACTGCTTACGCTATGATATTATATTATCTGCTTTCACAACTATTCACACCCTAACATTGGTCTTTTAATTCAAAATTATTGCATCAAAGCTCCCTTTCACGATATGTTCATGAAATTTTCCGCACTTTGTTTAATGTATTTTTCGAGTTCAATGTCAATCCAAGCTCTCATTGGTTCAATTTAAGGTCCATCTTTTTTATTTTTACGAAAATACCATCTTCCGTCAAATATGGAAATGCCGTTCTCTTTATTGCGTACGTCAATATTAATCGAAAACGAGAAGCGCTGGGTCGTAATTTCGAAACTTTTTGATATTGGGTTTTCTTCTTTAAAGAAAAAAAATATATCTTCACCACCTGCAATTCGAGAGGTGAGCGAAGCATTCACTTTCAAATTTTGATAGACATTATTCAGCGATTATACATTTTAACGGACTGTAATTCTTTCTAGATGTTATTTAAAATATTAATAATGAAAGGAACTGGACTGTATCCGTGATTGAAACGATTAGCAAGACAGTGCCATAAGAGTGGGAGTGTGGAAGGAGTCAGGGGCGCGCCACCCACAACCTCCGGAGTATTTTTGTTGCTAACGTTTGGAACTAAACTATTTACAAAACAAATGGTTTAGCACTAAGCTTTGAAAACTAAATTTGTCTTTTTTATAATGTGGATTGTATTGTATAATCGTAGTTCTGAAGCCAAAATTGGCCAATGGATTTTACTGAAATCGGATGAAAAGTTGGATGTTAGGTTAATCCATTTATCATTTATGAACTTATGGGACCTTTCTGTGTTTTTGACAAGAAATGTTTAAAGAAGAATTTTGGAAATCTTGATTGCCAAATCAATTTCAAGATTCCAATCGATCAGTGTTTTCCTTATATTACTACTACTTAATATTAATATTTCTATTCCGTGGCATGAAATAGATTTTTCCTTCTCTTGACCTGCACATTTTTGACGAAAATATCGTTGCTTAAAAAGTATTAAAATAAAAAAAAAACAGTATAGTTACGAAAATAGCAAATATATAATAACATTTTTACGTCATATAAATTGTTTAATAAAGAAAATATAAAAAATATGTGGTTATTTCTCTAACTGGCATTTAAGTACGGCGCGAACCGCACTCATCCTGGACCTACGGTGTGACGAGAGAGGGTTCCATTTTGCGAGAATTTTTTAACGCTCATATTTCCGAAGGAAGACACACTGGTAGTTCTAGATTTAGGAACATAGTGGAATATAATGTTTAGAGAGTTACTCTGATGGAAATTGGTTAGTATCTGAATGAAGAAACCATGCAGGGGCTTTTAGACGGATCCCGAACTGTTCATAATCTGTCTCGTTCCGTAATGAGAGTGCCGAGAGCAAAGAGTATCGTTGCGACAGAACCTTTAGGGGAGAAAACCGATAAGTGCATTTACTCGACTGCTCCTGATTCGGGCGGAGCACTTCTCCGAAGCGCAGTGAAGGGTGCGTATGTGAAGGCGCCTGCCAGCACTGGGACGCTCTTTGATGCGCGCGTGGGAATGCGGTGGGGCGCGGGATTCCTACTTCACTGTACTAAATCCAAACGCAACTGCCCTAAATATTGCGAAAAGCTGTGGTCAAAAGTATGGCAGATTCTTGATGCGGCAACCTGTAATATTGAATGTTTTGTGCAGACATATACGTATCGACTGTCAAGAAAAGAGAGAAAGAAATAATGCAACCAACATTTATTCATTCACTGAAGCAATTATACTTTAACAGAATAACACAGATACATTTTTTCTGACTCCAGATGTAATTTTATTAAATACCAATCAGTAGGCATGTGAATATATAAAGTATATTTTGGCACCAATTGTTTAAATGCACGTGAGGCATTCATGGTAGGTAAATAAAGTATAGTATCTATAATATCTCACAACACGGTTGAAAATCATACAATAACATCTTTGTTGTGACCTTCGACGTTATTGATATTGTTTTGTGCGACTAGCATGAATGAGACAGAGTATCAAGTGTGATAAATGAGAAATTGTACCACATGCCATATCACGAGTATTATTCGAATGCGGTTTGTCCTCTCGCAGAACCTCTCACTCTTCACGTTCTTATGTGGAGCTCTGAGAGCGCTCAAGGGGGTTTATTGCGGCTGACAAGGAAGTTGATCTAGGGAACGCTACGACCCAAAATCATCTGCACGCGTTCTACGGCAACGCACTATCATTAGCGCACATATTGTCTAAATGCCTCTATGAACTTCGATACTACCTTTCGCTGTCATACTGCTGAATCTCTATCTGCAGGTTGTTTCAGAATAAATGTTAAAATATTCTAGAGAATGTAAAGATGTAAAAAATTATCACTTTTTGCCAATAAGCGTGTAGTGGAAAAATTATTATAATGGAGTTACACATGTGATTTTCCCAGTCGCTGTCCCAGAAATCCTCATTGCACAGCTGTTCGACAGGTTCATGAAATCTGCTCAAAACCGTCGGAACATGATCTAACGAACCTATTCGCACAAGGAGTTGCCTAACAGTCACGGGCAAATATCGCATGTGTAACTTGCTCTAGAAGTTTGTAACATTCATTCTGAGACACGTTTTTTTTAAACTTCATGCGCCTGAATTGACGCAACGCTTCTCTATCCCGGGGGGGGGGGGCGTTGAGCGCTTTGCGCTTGAGAGTAATCCTCCATTAATAATCTCGCTATATTTATTGTCGCAGTCAGTTGTCGAGAGGACCGCCAGGTAGCATCTCCGCGTACGCGTCTCCTTCTACGCGCTTCTGCGTCACTGCTCAGCAGCCAGAATTGTGATGGAATTAGGGTAGAGATAGGTTTAGGACACTTCACAGGCGTTTGACTAGCCCCTGTGAATATGCACACTGGTTTTGTCGTTACAAATTTCACATGAGGCTCTACGGGGATTCTACGGCAATAGAACCCGGAACCTCAGTGGTGATAGGCAAGCGACTTCGCCACTGAGTCACGAGAGCATTATAGTCACTTTTTTCACTGTGTTGCCACGAGAGCACTTGTAGTCAATTTGAACCACGTTGCCTCTACTCTACTCGGGAGATATAGGTTTGAATACTATATGTGATATGGTCATGATCTCACATCACATTTAGGTTGGAGTAGTAGACCTCTGATTTTTTTGGGGGCACACTTTAGATGAAGATCTTAATATATTTTCACAATTTTATCAAATTTTGGTCTACTATTTTTAGATGAATGCAAAATTTAATTTTTAAAACAGAGCACGTATAACTTTCCGTATAACCACCAAAATTTTGGAAATTTTAAAAATTGAATTTTTTTGCACTGCTTTCGCCAATACACACTTGATGATAGATTTTTCTGCATGTAATTCGTTGCTCAAATTTAAATCTTTAAATAATGTTAAGCACAATTTTTTTGAGATAAGTAGTTTTTGAGTAATTTTGAGTGAAATTGTGACGACTAAAATATATACTTAAACAACATTTTCTCAACAAGGGCTTCATTTTTAAAAAATCGAATAGGGAAAGATTCTCTTTTATGGCATAGGTATGAATTGATTATGAATCCATGGTGGAATAGCTGATTAGGCAAGCGAGTATTCCTGACCGTTATGAACAAATAAGGGCGATCGTAAAATCCATGATCTGAATTTCAAATACCTGCCCCGACTAAGCGAATTGAAAAACCCTTTTACCTGATGCACTAGTATTATAATATTACATAACCGTTACAAATACCAGGAGATGTTGTTGTAGCACTACTAGTTGGTAATGCAGTCTACTCAAATCCCAATAAAACTAAAACAATACCACAGAATATAGTATACAAATTCCACAATACCACAGAATAGAAATAACATATAAAGCAAAAAATAATAGTATTAAAAGACATGACCACTTATGTGTTGTTGATCTTTGATATGAACCAAAATTATTGATTTTAGTCTTAGACAAATTTGAAAGGAGGGAATAAAACAATATAATACATGCAATTGTAATTTTTATGCTGTTAACGTTTTAACTGTAAAATATAAAAAAGGAAGATAGAAGTTTTGAGTTTTGAAAACAATCTTGCAAAAAACCTATATTGTGGTTGCTCAATATATCTACGAAATGTCAAAAACCACGCTTCCACGCATAAAACACGACCGAGCAGCACGGCTTTTTCCCTTCAATAACACGTGGCTGCGAACCGCGCGACTCGGCGCTGCCGATTTCCACGGAGGCGGTAATGGTGCTGCAATCCCCTGGGCGAAAGCACGTCCCCGCGCCGGCCCTCTCTCCCCCTCTTTCCCCTCTTCCCCCACCCCTGGCGGCAGCGGCGCTCCCGCGGCGCGGCGCCTCAGCGCTCTTTCGAAGTCCGCGCCACTGCGCGCGCCCGCCGCCGTCGCGTCGCGTCGCGTCGCGCCGCGCCGCGCTGCCACTGAGCAGATTAGGCCCAAAGCGCCCTGCGCCCCGGCCCCGGCGCCCATGGGAAGCCGCATGCCGCACGCGCCGCTCAATTATTTAGAATGCGCGTTAAAGGCGAGCGGCCTTGTTGCGCTGGGCGCCTCCCAGGAGCTCATTGCTTCCGCGGAGACAGCGGACGGAAAGTCTTAGGGGTCGAGTCCCGGCGGTGGCAGGTTTTTTGACACTTGATACACACCCGGGTTGAATTCAACCACTGTACCGAGAAACTAGTGGAGGTTTACGACTTAATTTATCGGATTATTTGAACTCTTCCGCAATATTATACCACTTCATGAATCTGCAGAATATTTCTAACGAAAACAAAACAAAACAAAAAACATAAACAAAACAAGAAACCCTTTTCCGCTCTGAGACTCAGGTCCACCGAAATAACTCGCCAGGAGCTAGACCACGCTACACGCTGCGCCCCGACAGCCGCTCTGACGTGCGAACTCGAGTCGACGCTCCATTGTCTCGACCCAATATTTACATCACACAATTTTCGAAAATTCAGAGAGATCAACGAAAATGAGATCGACCGATCGGCCGTTTGTGTGTAAGTGTGGGTGTGTGTATGTATAAGTAAGAGTATCAAATGGGACAATAACGACGGAGAGATTGCGCGCCGTCTGCCCATTGGCTTGTTTACTGCTCTGGCATTTGCCTGGTATTGAACAAAAATAACGTTTCTTACCGGGACACCTGCTGCTCCCGACCTAGCTACCTGGCTAATGTCGAAAATCTACCACCACCAAGATTCAAACCCTAGGACTTGCATATCAGAGTCGTTGCAGAAACTACAGCAATTCTAAATTCTGTGTCTCTGAGCAATATTCAGCTAGTCTGTGTCTGATCAATACTAGGTGAATGACGGAGTGGTATCGTAACAAATGGGTCCCTGATGGTGTGCGATATTTCCTTCTCCGTGCTTTCTCCTCCTCTCAACTCACACATACACACGCACACAAACGCACACGCTTACACAATATTGATTGATTTATTCATTACTAGGGATTCCATGAGCTACAACGGCCAAGACCATTAGTCCTGTAAGTGTAGTGCCTGCTTTTTGCTCGGGAGGTGGCGGTGAACTTGCCATTCTAGGTGGCGAAATCCGACGCCGACCTACCATCGGATATCGGTTTTTTTCGGGACGTCCGACATTCCCTTGGTGTTTTCCGAAAAAAACACAGAAAGCTACCGATTATGGCAGCTAGCCGCTGGAATCCGGACAGTGACAGAACTCGACTTAGCTGCACTATGTGATCAAAAGTATCCGGACACGCCCAAAATGGTGTTATGGTGTGGTCGTGCATTAATGGAGGAGGCGTGCACCCCATGCTTGTTTTGTGTGGAACTATAACGGCACAGGACTAAGTTGATGTTTTAAACACCTTCTTGCTTCTCACTGTTGAAGAGCAATTCGGGCATGGCGATTGCATCTTTCAACACGATCGAGCTCCCGTTCAAGCTAAACGGCCTGTAGTGGAGTGGTTACACGACGGTAACTTTCCTGTAATGGACTGGCATGCATAGAGTCTGGATTTGAATCTTACCCTGAACATCTTTGGGATGTTTTGGAACGTGCAACAATTCGTGCAGAATGGACTGCCATTCGCCAAGAAACCTCCCAGTACAAGAATGCCTTCGAGAGTTGAAGTCATCAAGGCTAAGGGTGGTTGATTTTTGGCCTCTAGGATGGCTCATGGTCAGCGCACTAGCTTCCGGTGGTGTTATCCCAGTCGAGGCAAAAATAGAGTTGTAGCTTTCGTTTAAAATCGTCTCAGTTTCTGTAATTGTGTGATGAGCTCAGGGAGGACACCTTTAGCTAACCGACAAAGTCTGACCATCGACCCAAAACACACACACACACACAACACACCACACACCACACACAACATATTATACTATATATAATATATTTTATATATATATATATATTTGATTTGACAAAACATGTGTTGTTGTATTTTCAATATTGTGAATCGACTACTAGAAATCAAATTGCAATTGACGATTATGTACAGTTAATTGAGCGACGTTTTTCTTACAGTACCTTCACTAGTTCTAGCTACAGATAATACGTTGTATAGAATTAGCTGGTATTGATAAATCTTCCAATATCAGGTTGAAACCTACTGATTTCCAGATCTGCCAACAGATATGGATTTGCAATGGTACGGTTTACAATGATCTCAATGACTTTTATTTCGCAGCATTTCTGTCATCTCCGTGACAAGAGAACAATACGAGTGGATACTTCTGAGTAAGATAATGTTTTCTACGACCTATCCAATGCCGAATTTAAGAAGTGGATTACGACTTTTCCCATGATACACAAAAAGGCAAAAAGCAGAGTTAATCAGAGTTCAATGATGTTCCATTAGCTGAAGAAGAATAATTTGGTTATTATTTAACAATAATCTCGTCAGTTCGGTTGTATGAGATGGCTAGTCTATTCGTTGAGAGAACTCCTATAATATTTTTGAACAGTTCATTTTACTTACAAGTATGTAGGACTATATGTCAGTTAATGTCGCGAATATCAATGTAATCTAAGAATAACATGTGGCTGCATGGTTTGACTATCATTCCGCTTCCATGTCGTAGACGTAGATTACAGCTTCGGAAGCAGAGAAGTTGGATGAACTAGGGAGCCTCATTTGCTTCACGTGGCAAGTAAAGTAGACGAGTCATCAACCACATATGACCTCTCCCTTGCTGACAACGCGGCCAGCTAGCCAGCGTGTGTGGCACGACGGTTATTGCGTCTGACGGCAGAGCGGGCCGGGAGCGCTGTCACGCAAGATCACATGCGCAAATCGAAGTACTCTAATTACGGCGAACCCGCGTTCCGCCGGCCCACACCCCCCGACTGCTCACAATCTGCCTGTCGCCCGCTCACAACCTGCTCGCCCAATACCACTCTTTGGCCACCCACCGCCCGCTTACGACCCACCTTCGAAAATCTCTCCGTCCGTCCCACCGTCCGTCCCACCAACCGTCCACCCACCGTTTATCCAACCACCGTCTATCCACCCACCGTCTATCCCCCCACCGTCTATGCACCGACCGTCTATCCAACCACCGTCTATCCACCCACCGTCTACCCACACACCGTCTATCCACCCACCGTTTTTCCACCCACCACCCGCCCACTGCCCGTCTACCATCCGCTCACCGGCCCCCTGCCACCCCCCGTTCGCACACTGTCAGTTTAGTGTGTGCCAGCACCCACTTCGCCCGGCCATCTGCCTCCCATCGCCCGCCAACCACCCTTCATACTCACTCCACCCGCCCGTTGTTGGCCCACAGCCTGCTCACTACCCACCCAATATCTGCCCGCCCACAGCTCACCCAGTGGGCGCCCGCTCACTGCCCATCCACTGCCCGCCGGCCGCCCCCGGTGTATTGACGAACGGCGCGGCGCGGCGCGGCCTTAGACGGCGCGCGGGCCGTCGTCTGCTGCAATTTGTCTGGATGAAAGGGCCGCGAGCATCGGCGCGCTGCGCTGAGCTGCGCGGGATTTTATCATCGCAGTCCCTTTGCGTCTGCATCAAAGCGATATGAAGTGTCCCCGGAGCTGGGCTGGGGCGGGAGGCAAAAGGGGGCGGGGCAGCGACGAGGGCAGAAAAAGCGGGAGGGGGAGGGGCCGGAACGGGCTGACGGGACGGGATGGAACGGGTTAAGGACAGGTGAGGGGAGAGGCAAGATGAGGATACGAACGATAAATCCGTATGCTAAAAGCCCTCATAGAGAACGAAAGAGAATGACGGAAGAAAGGAGGAACACGAGTGAAGTTCCGAATGGGTATACGAAGTTGCAAGGAAAGATGCTTCATTTGCAGAGGGGAGCTCTAACAGGTTTTCGAAGAACGAAAATGTGGGAAGTTGGAGGTAATGCATGTTGATAAGAAATTGAAGACAAAAGTTGATAGCACGGAAAAATAAATTAATGCCGTGTTGAAGAGTGATAAGCAAACTGGAAAATTAAAAAAATAGAGGGTCAATAATAAACACGGTTATAGAGATAATCTGCTTCTGCCTTCCTGTGGAGAAATTCGTAACCACACGCAAAAAGATGCTATGAGATTGAAGGAAAAGACTTGGGGAAATAACCAATGAAAGTAGAATAGGAAAGTGAAGTGGTGTAATTTTGAACGAATTAAAAATGGTCAAGAGTAGAGGTATTTTAAACGCGAGCGTGTGAGGGCGAGCGTGTAAGGGCGAGCGTGTGAGGGCGAGCGTGTGAGGGCGAGCGTGTGAGGGCGAGCGTGTGAGGGCGAGCGTGTGATGGCGAGCGTGTGAGGGCGAACGTGTGAGGGCGAACGTGTGAGGGCGAACGTGTGAGGGCGAACGTGTGAGGGCGAGCGCGAGAGCGAGCGCGAGGGCGAGCGCGAGGGCGAAAGCGAGTGCAAGTGCGAGGGAGAGCGTCGTGGCGAAGAAGGCAAGGAGGATGCAGGCATTGTCAGGAGCGGCAGCAGGGACGGTAACGACGGCGGGGGTAGAGGTGAGGGCGAGGGTGAGGTAGATGGAGGACATGGAGAAGAGAGAAAGTGAAGACGAGGCTGCGAATTCCATGCGTACCTCCGAGTTCGTTGCCTACGATTCAGAAGCAGCTGCCATTCAGAGCGGATTTGCAAATATTGAACCCGTTGGCTACCTGCCAAAGCAGTAAAATTATCAATGTAAGATCTTCTTTTGATGTGCTAGAAATTTGTCTTTTATAAAAATTGCGAACTTAACCACCGAAGCAAGCGAAGTGCCGACATCAGCGATTGACAGCGCTCTCTTTCGACTTCTGTTTTTAAGATAAACGTACTTGAATATTCAAAAGTTTGTCCTTAGAGAAGAGAACATCGAGATTTTTTCTTTCCCAAGCAATTCTTGAGAGGTTTTAAAATATGACATTTTTGATAGGGCACAGAAATTTTGAGACGATTGTATCTATCTTGGTGTAAAATCTGTATTTGTGAGTAAAAATTAAATATAATAATATTTTTCAATATGCAATAGAACGCAGATTCAATTCTTCTCTATCCCACACATCTTTCTAGATTGAGCACATTTCCAACTAGTGGCAACTGATCAAACTTTCACTGAGTTTTTTCGTAAACAAACACTGAGTTTTTTCGTAATTTCATTAATTTGAAATTTTATTTAGAGTAGAGTTAAATTTTACAGGAGACACATATGATTGAAGTTTTGAACGTTTTAGGTCGGTGCTCAATAGGTAGTCTTAAAAATTTCAGATCGAAAAAGTATAATTTTCTTCTTCTTTGAATCTTTGATCAATTTTGTTTCTTTTGTTACATTGTATTTTGCGTTTATTGTGAGACATACAGCGCATTCTTTATCAAAATTTTAATGTTAAAACCTATTTGAATTGAGCAGTCCTTCTTTAGCGTTAGGAGATTTAAACAATTTCTAAAATATAAATGCCATTATGGCATCATATAGTTGCTCTTTGACTTATCAAAAGTGTACTTTTTATGAATAATAATTGCATGCTAAGATTATTTTATTTCGTTCCCCTGACGAGTTGTTAATTACTTAAGTTTGTAAAACAAAAGTTGGTAGTATCCCAAATACTCTGAAAATACCTTTTAAATGATTTAAATTGATTGATAGTTAAGTCAATGAACGCGAATCGTTAAAAAGAAGAAACAAATAAATTAAAAGAAAACAAGTTGTATTATATAAACAGAAATGTTCCCAATATTACTTCAAAAGATATATAGTAGAATATTTTAAATTGAATTTACAGTAATGAAATATATTAAAAATATTTTTCTTCTACACCTACTATGTAATAGTGTAAAAAAGGACGTTACGTTAAATGTTGGGCTTTCAATCAATAGGTCTTTTTATTTCTGCATGGAAGGAAGCGATATGTTTTAGAACAAAGTGTTTTGTTGGGCCCTGTTGTCGAGAAAGTGAATACATCGTGCTATAACCTGTAGTAAATTTGTTCCTCTAACACATTTTGAAGTCAAAATCCAATACGATCAAGATCCAATCGTATCCAACTGTGACCAACGCTAGGGGCTAAAAATCAAACGATTTTCTCCAAAATTGATATTCCCTGATTGATTAAATGAACTCGATACCTTGCAAATTAGAAAAGCATATTTTGGTATTTGGAACATTACAGGAAGCCTAAACAACAATAGCAAAATTTTCTCAAAAATGGCTTCAAATGCTTGGATTAAACCTTGTATTCTTATAGCATAAATCGCGCCGATGGCGCCGGGCTCATGTTGGGAGAATTCACTGCCAGTTTCGAAAATCGCAAAGAATGTCATTGCAAAATTACAATACTAATGTTAGATTGGATTTCCTTAATTAAATCTGTTCTAAGAAATTAAATCTTTAAATATAGTGTACACTGACGGAAATGAGTAGTTTTCGCGCGATTTTCACGTGAATCAGTGCAATTAAAGAAATATTTCCTGAAAACACATTAATTGTTTTCTTATTTTTTTCTGTAAGGGAGGAAACTACATTTGTATAAGAATATCGCTTGACCTTTTTTGAGTTATCTCTTCGTATTGTTGAAAGTTGCAAAAGTTCGGAGTGCTTCTACAAATATTGAACCACAATATTTAAGATAGAGATTTATCTTAATGAAATTTGTTCTTGGTATAATAAGAGCTAATAATAATATATAATAATAATAATAATATCTAATAATAATAGTATCTAATATTAATAATATCTTGAAATAATATTATTAAAAATAAATCTTTCAAATTGGAAAATGCAAATGTTGAATTTTTAAAAGCGACGGGAAGAACGAGTTTGGCTATGAGATTGGCGGTTTAGGGGTGCCGGGAATAGTGTGATCAACCTGACGACCTAAGGACGACAGGCTCTCTTTTCGTATCCATTGCAAATAATGTGAGTATGTATGCATTGCAAGTTTCTCATGTTTCAGAGTAAAAAATTTTGAACTTTTTTGCTTCTGATGAATGCTACATCTTTTCAAAATATTGACCATATATTGTTTTTACAAAGAGGTGTGCCAAAAATATACTTTTTAAATTCACTTCTACTACTGATAAAAGTTGTTGGCTTCAATTAAGAGCCAGTAAAGTGAACTGAAGCACCAGAAAATATTATTTTCGATTATAAAAATGAACTCATTTTCAAAATATAAAAATTGTGAATCATATTCAACACGACGTTTGATGCTTCTAAAAATAAGAGATTTTTACATTTCCTATATTTTTTGTGGAAAAATAAGGTGTAACTGGCAGTGGCAGAATATTTAGACTTATTGATTTGTTAGAATATCGAATTGTTTTATCCGGCGATATTCGACCGTTGTGCGTGATGCGTGTGTGGAGAGAATCCCAGTATTGACTATCCCCGTAGTGCACTCCTAATTAGGGACTAGCGCCTATTTGTGCATTGGCCCTCGACACTAAACTCTACTATGAGGAACGGCTTAGACCGTTCCTTGAACATATTTGCTTTTAATTTTGGTGCAGGAAAACGCTTTTGAGGCTGACATTCATCAGTTTCATTTGGGTCCGTGCTTTTGGGATCCGCAGAAAACTTTGTCAAAGCACTTTTTAGTTTTGGTCCATGCATCGACAGCAGTTGAGAAAAGTTGTTCACATCGTTCGTTTTTTTTGGGCGATATTACGATCGCGGTCTTGTATCGAAAGATCCTTGTATAGAGGTGTCTCAGAATCAATAGTATGAACGTATATGGAAAAAACTTCTGGCCTAGAAGTAGTGTATAATATGTAAGGGGGATTAGAAAGTAAGGGGGTTCCAAAATAACACTTTTTAACAATTCCAATGAACTCGAAGGAGGTGGATGAGGCTGAACGCTAGGAACTCGCTTTGGGACGAGTAAAGTTCTCCAATTGCGAGTAGTAAATACAGGATTTCCGTGCACAAAAGTTAGATAAATGTCCAGAAATGTGTTCAAGAAATCTCATTTCTTCAAATTTAAAATCCATTCAATTTATGCTTAAAATAGAGAATGTTTCCAAAACATTAAAAATAGTATGCAAATAAAATTATGCAATTTAATTGAAGAAATAGATTTTGTTAAAAAATGCATAAATGTCTTTCTTGTCTATTCAATTTGCCATGGACTGCAATAAGTCCACATACACCCCTGCACTTTTTTGTATGAGAGCTTTTCCTTAACGGTTTGGTTTATCCCGGGATTGAAACAAATTACTTATTATATACATATCTTTTATATCATTTTATAAAATAGTAATATACAATAACACAATAAATTCATTGATACATTAATTATTACGCAAATATACATGCTCTTACAACTCCAATTTCACTTATAGGTCTGGGGACTCATAAATACAAAGATATCTACTCACAGCTTTTTTAAACATTTCTGTTTAGCTTCTTGACTTTTAAATGGCGCACTATTAGAAAATCGAACATTAAATAAAGAATCGGTGACATTGAAGAATTGTTTAGACATCTTTCAAAAATACAAAACTGACAATAGAAGTATTGTCACAAAACTGCCTTCCTAAATGTGCGTGACGTTGGGAATGCATGTATGTGCTTGGGCTCACGCGCATCGAAAGAGCAACAAATATTTGAGAGCGATTGATTTCCGGCATGAATCTCGCATTTAAAACAAACAAGCGAGCAATATTGTGTAAACTTCAGATTAGCACATGCAATTACATCCGTAATAAATAAACAAATATTTGCCAAAGTTTTTCTCTAACAGTATAACTGCTTCTATAAATATCGTGCGTTAAAGAAAGTGTTCTTGATATACAATCATATTGATGCATTTATATAATGCAGGCGATTTGTGTGAAAAAGCGAAAAGTACAGAGGTATTTTTGTTCTCTTATGCATATTAAATAAACCTTTTATCAGTGTACAATTATTAACAGAAAAACCACGTTCAGAGAGTGTGGTCTGGCTACGGCCAATGTCAAATTAAAGGGAAATTGTTTGTCCAATCAAACTAAATAATGTACAAAGGGGAGGGGTCGAAAATTATCACTATTTGCCAATGGACATATAGAGAGAAATTTCACACGCGTTATATATCCTTGATTGCTATGCTGCTTCTTATGACTAAGAGATCTGTAGGTAATTTTCAATTATATTTCATGTACCGCGGAAAACTTAAGCATTGCCTAACATGCAGGGGCATATGTCACGTGTGTAACTCAGTTACGTGAAATTTACCACTATATGTTCATGATAATAAATCTCATTTTAGACCTCTCTATATCATCTAGAAATCTGTAAAATTTATTCTGAGACACCTGAGTAACAGAGGTACGTGTATCTTTACAGTATATATGATGTCGATATTCTATTCTCAAATGTCTAATTTTCAAATGTCGGTAAACATGCAATATTGATACTTCCATTTATGTATAATAAAATATGCGTTGTGGATACTCTATTTGAAGAAAAAGCACGGAGAACGTACTACTTGAGAGCGTAGGCTTCCGCGGCCGGAGTCAGTATTTAATTGGCTGTCCGGGTGACGCCGCGTCCATGGCAAAGTTGCCGACGTTTCGGTCGCCATTCTGCGACCTTTCCGAGAGCGTAATGACTTACGTAACGCATTACGCCCTGAGGAAGGTCCCAGAATGGCGACCGAAACGTCGGCACCTTTGCCATGGACCAGGCGTCACCCGGACAGCCAATTAAATAATGTACTACTTATTTCACAGGAGAGGGAAATGTGAGCTGTGGTACCCAGAAGCAGCCAGCGGGCGCCCTGGGCATCAAGCACTTGGAAGAACCATCCACAGTGCAGACAAGCCCATCCAAGACACGTCCACATTGTGGAGGCCTGTGGCCCACTCCGGCGCGTCTCGAAAGGTCGTTGGCGTGGAGCTGCGTGGAGCTGCGTGGAGCTGCGTGGAGCTGCGTGGAGCTGCGTGGAGCTGCGTGGAG
>BOPP01000081.1:4369085-4406327 GCA_017312745.1 Gryllus bimaculatus
CGCCCAGCCCCGCCCCGCACCCGGTCGCCCGGCGCGCATCCCTGTCACGCACTAACTGATGCGCCCTCCACCCACGGTGCCTCTTCAATTAACGTCCTTGTCTCGCAACTTTAGCAAGTTAGATTAAGCAAGTAGAGCGTGGCTAAAGCTTGTTAAGGCTTCTGAAGGATGTTCGCCAGTCCTTTTTCTTTTAACGCGTTTAGCGTGGCTCTCGGACGGCGACAATTAAGGGTGCGAGAAGCTTTCGGCGTTTTTGGGGAGCACCGCGAGTGGATTCTGTCTGTGTTTCGAAGTGTCCGTTAGTGCGGAAAGTGACGTTTATCTTCTCGAACAATTACAAAGACATTAAGAACACTTCATTAGAAAACAATCAGGATCTAATTCGCAATTTTTAGTAACGATACTATGGAATTTATAAACTAGTGACACTACAAGAGCACACACTTTTTATCATTATTCCTCTATACTATACTACTACATAAACCTGCAAAAGTGTTTTCAATCAGTAAATTTTTTTTCCGCTCCGATACTCGAACTCAGATTTCACTTGCCGTCGCCACTGCGCCATAGAAGCGCCGTATGGATCTAAGTCGGGCAAATGCTTAAAACTTAATGCTAAATTTATTTGAAATACCCTCAAAAATCAAAATATATGTTTCAAACTCAGAAAGATTCCAGTTAATTCAGATATATCGTAGAATTTTGGAGAAAATCGGCAAACAGTTTATGCGCTAGCGTTGATCACGGACGGACGTTTTGTTTTCAATCAAATTTTCGGTGTTAAGGACCCACTAAACATGGATTCTGGTTACACCACATGTTGGAGGATTTTCTTCTATGTTTAGCAACTGGATTTATCCACTTTTTCATCACCAAGATTGTAGCAATAACAGTTTATCAATCGAAATCTTGCCGTTTTCCGACGCAAAATTACATAATTTTCCCTTGTTAGGAAGTACCTTCATAAGGGCGAGAAACTAAAAATATGTAACATGTAATAAAATAAAAATTTAATAGTACTTTGAAAATTCAGTCCTTTTTTCGGCAAAGCATTACACGTCTGTTGTCTTTCACCCATCGTCTCACTTTAGCGACCACTTTGAATTCATTACCTGGTAGAACCTACTAGTCTATCTATCATCAAATACAAGTCATTGGTCTGCAGGTTTGAAAACATTGAAATCGGACATAAATCGACGATCAAGGAAAATCACCCCCAGTTACAAATATTCCGCTTTCTCTCCGTTTTGCAAAACGCTGTCAAAATACATCGCAGCATGTTACATCTCATCGACGATTGCTTTATTTTTAAGCTCACCAAATTGCTCCTAATTTTTTTAATATTCGATTGCAAAGACTATTTTTCATCAAGAAAATTTAAATTAACATTTGGAAATAGAGGTTTTTTACTAATATTTCCCCGTAGAAATATAATTTTATTTTGTTCACGCCTGTATATCACGAAGGCTTTATTGCAATTTTTACGAAATTTAACTTCACATTCGTAGTGCTGCATTCATTGTAGTTTAGAGCTCGGAGACTGCACTCTGTCGGACGGCAAGTGCAGCCCTGTACCCATCTCTGCCTCTCTCGAAACCGCCACATGTCGCAATATGAGCTGTTCTGCGCACGGAGCGTTTGCATGCAAACAGGAATGCACGGCAGAGCGGTTCGAAGCCAGGACTTTGGAGCAGCAGCGTCACCATAGCAACGAGTACTCTCCTCTGAATCTCAGGCTCCATTTTAGATATTAGATTTTATCGTTATAGTTGATAGAATGTTTTTAAGTTGACGCCTTCATGTTCTTAAAAATGAATATAACACCGGCCGACAAAGATTTCTTCACAAGAAACATTATTAGTGAATGAAGTGCAATTTTTATACTGAATTCAGACACGTATTAAGAATTTTTCCATCAGGTACACTTTTTTTGTGATAGCTACTTCTTAAAAGATGATTTGAACATTCTCCCAATCCATGGGCACTTTAATAGATGGGTTGTTTATAGATAAAGAGAATACTCTAAATTTGCAAATTATTACAAGGCAAATATATTTACACCAAAATACAGATTTATTTACACACAAAATCTCAAATTCCATACCAAATATTTCATGCCATATTTTTAAACATTGATTCTTTAATTGAGGTTTTTCTGGGGTGTATATCATAATACTAACAATTTTTGAATGTATAGGAAACTTCATTAGATAATTTTTTTGTGACGCACCTTTGGACTTTACCGGCTTTGCTGACATCTCCGACATCGCTGGTATCGATGTCGGAAATGCGACGTAGGAATTTCACCAGGTCGGACACTGTTATACTATTCCACAGTCAGTGTTTTCATTTTATAGATCGTATGAAATAGTGTGAGCAGGAGAATCGTTGTTGGGCCAAGATTACGTTACAAATATTGACCTGATTGAATCTTCATAGAAGCTGAAATGTTGCTCAACAAATGTTTTTATAAAAAACTTAACTCGAGAATATAAAGAATTTAAGAAACCAGACCAAGAAGTAGAGCACTAACTCTTCATTGCATTTCTAATGGCGAAATAGCAAAAATGTTACTTTCCTCTTCTGGTCCATTGCAAAAGGTGAATCATGACTCAAATGATTTTACAAAATATGTTTAAAAAATATGATTTTAGAACACACTGTAAACAACTGTATGGTGGTTTGTCTTTCCCTGTCACATCAATCACGCGGTACGCCATTCGTGCGAATAAGCAAAACATTTTAATTATGATTTATTAAACAAAGAAGCGTTAAATAAGAATCCATACAAAAGTCCAAGAAGCCCTTTCAAGGATACGAACAGGACATTCAAACTTAAGCCATCTCCATTTAATAAAAAAATAATCTCCCCCCATATGTGAAGAGTGCAATACCTCTCTAAATCTTGATAACATTTTCAAAGTATGGCCCAGATATAACAGTGAAAAAGATTTACTGGCTATAATCGTAACAAAACAATTCCATTCTAATGAAGGCTAAGAAAGGGTCATTAAATTATGTAAAGCCATCAATATATTTGTGGACATTTAATTACAAAGGATACATGTCATTTGTCACTGTTGTTTTGAATTGTTACTACTGTGAATTTACGGCGATGATTACTGTTGGATTTGTCTTCTAAATTATTTTATTTGTAACAAACATTTTTGATAATTATCACGTTGTTGATGCGACTAAAAATAAATTAAAGAGAATCATTTAATCAACAATTGTAAAGGGATGAGCAATTTATATGTCAGAACCAGTTCTATTTCTTTACTAAGCTTAACCATTCAAAAATGACGAGACAAAATGAAACCCCGATATTAATAAAGAATAAAATCACTGTATTTGTATTTCTTTCATTTGCACTGTGAATTGATTTTCTTTTATTTTAAGACATTTTTATTATAAATTGATGTTTTGGTGTTATTTATCAAATTGCTCTTAGAAAATCTTTATAAAAAGATTTTTTGGGAGAGCTACTTAGTGACGATTAGGAAAGTAGGAGGAAAGTAGAGTTTTTCTAAACAAATTCACACACACACACTTGTGAAGATAGTGACGTTATGAATTGTTAATTTTGTGGATTTAGTCATTTATAACACGTTTGAATGATCTTTTGCACCCCTGTAAACGCAGTTCTGAAACTTTAGTTGGCACTTTCTTCCTTCACAAAATTCAAATATTTTCTACTCCAAGTACTTCTCCCAAAACCCTTAACTCACTTTAAATACCGAATTGTGCCGCCAGATGGCGTTTCAATAATACAAACTAATATTGCGATTTCATAGCGAGCGGATAAATTTTTAATTTTATTAGAGACGTCCTACATAAAAAATATTTTTGACAGCACATCCTTAAAACATTAATACTAATTTGCACAAAAATACCGTAGCTTATATCGTGCTCCATTTATTCAAATGTATCAATACATTCGCAAAGACGCAGAAAACCACATAACAGATATAGATTTATGGGTTCACCAACTGTCAAGGTAATTGACTCCCATGATTATTCATCTCCTGAGTAGACGAAAGTAATAATGCTGATGTGATAGACAGAGGAGAAATGGTGGAGTGAGCTGCAGGGCAAACCCCAAGAAAACCCGCGGAGAGATTTGCTTTGTCCATAATGAACTCGGATCGAGTTGGGATCGAACGCGGCTCATCTCTAGATTGCGCATGTGCCAGCTCCCACGTCCCGAGCAGCTCGAGCAGCTCCACTCGTGCTCATCAGTCATGAAAAAAATAACAGAACTCAATAGGATTTGAGCTGTCATGAATTTCGTTAATTTTTTTATAAAACGACATATTTGTTACTAGAACAAATTTAATGGTTCTACAACAAAATTTTATTGACACAAATAAAATTAAATTTCTAGAATTTTTATGTTTAATTCAGTTGTTATATTAATTACTTACTATATTACCAAAACCTCAATCTTACCGTACAACTTGAGACTGAACCTGTGGGGAGAGAAATATCTTCTCGAACTCCAAAAGATTTTGTAAATTAACTCAATTTATAGCAAACAATTATAGCAACAAATTTATCGTGTTAGATTACAAAGAAGTATTCTCAATAAGGCAGACGGTAACCAAGAATAGGTCCCACCTTCTGCATTCCTGACAGAGGTACGTATGTTTGAGAGTGCACTGCAGGAGACAGGATAAAATAATGAGTCGAATGAAATGTTTTCAGATTTTGATTGACTTAGGCACGCACCATACAAACGAGGGGGCACATGATTGCGACTATTTCTTCGCAAACATACTCAATAACGAGAACGGATTTCTGAGAAGCGGCAGCAATATTAACAATTCGCAGCAAAGGTCTAGAGCTCTTAAAGGCACATAATGACGTAACGGAAACACGAATCAAAGAGCATATAAAGCAAGTCTGAAATGTGCCACTTCTACATGTGTGTATATTAAAATTAAACAAAATGTATAAGAAATATGTACAACAGGAAAATTACGGAGCAATATGAAATTATTTCAATATATGTAAAAAAGTGTAAAAAATAAAAGTGGTTTTATTATTGTTATTCATACATTTCCCCCCAAACCGAAAAAGAATATTAAAGTTTTGTATTGCTTTGAAAATATATATGTTCAAATGAAACTGTTCCCCAAAAATGACTTTTGAAAGTAAATGATAGAATTTTACAAAAATGTATGGCTTCACCAAAACATTTAAGAATAAACTATGGAAATAACATGGTTTTATTTAAAAGTTCATGTTGAAACAGGATGCTTAATTGATGCACTAGTCGTGAGAACTCAATTTCAAATATTTCATCACCGCGGTCTCTCCTACAATATTTGTTCACATTACGTCAATTATGCGAAGAATGCAATTTAAATTTCAATGGTCAGTTGTTTGAGAGTGCTTATTAATACAAATGCTATTCAGAAATTATCTGAATGTGACCGATACCACGTGAAATACAATTCTATCCGGCAGCAATATTGCAGCCAGGCCCACTGAAGCCAAGATGAGCGTTTAGGTGGTGATCGTCGGATACAGAGTCCGTAACGGACTAAGTTTATTTAAAAAAACATTTTTCTGACTTTCCTGCGTGATTTAAGTGCCGAGTTATTTTGAATGTGTGTCATCTCAGGCTCCGTAACGGGGCATCATATTGGAAGTGCCATGGACACTTGAAACCAAGTAGTGAGTGAAAGTGGAGTGAGAGATCCAACTCAAAAGCCCCTGTCAGTTATAATGAAGAACATGCCTACAAGCTATTGAGGAAAAGACATTAAAGGTGAACGCATTCGTTTGAATTTACCAGTATTAAAAGTTTTATACTTTATAATAAGGAGAGAAAGCCCATTCCAGTGTGTGCAGTAGATTTAGAAAACAACAAAGAAGCTAGAAATATATATTCTGTAAACAGGTTTATTTATAGTGTAGTCAAAGTGCAACAAAGGTTTAATTCCACAGACAATGAAGCATCAGTAATAAATAATGTTAACTATTCTATAGGTAAATAGAGTAGATACGAAACTGGAACGCCAACGCTTTAAAAAGGGGAAAATAGTTTTCTATATTTCCTCAAATATCACCGTATTAATATTGCCTGTACCACGGAACCCATTTAATTCCAGGTGAAAGATTTAATATACAGGGTTTCATCGCTTATCGTAATGATAGAGAAACGTCACATATGTCAGGCGGTGTATCTATGTTTATATCGAAGAACATTAAACACGCTCACGTTCCGACCCCTATATCAAGAAAACTTGAATCCGTCGGAGTACGAATTGAAATTAATAGTAAAACTAAGTATTATGACAGGCTATAAACCTCTAAACAGAGCCTTCCCAGAAAACTCATACGGACGTATATTCAGTGATAACAATCCGACATTATTACTAGGCGATTTTATTAGTAAAAATACAGCTTGAGGTTGTAACTCGACATGGTGGAAAGGACAGAAGCTATCAGATTTGCATGCATATAACTGAATATAACATAAATATACTAGATTCAAAGGAGCCAACGCAATATGCATCCAATAAAAACATCATTCCAGATATCTTAGATATAATACTTACCAAAAAGGTTAATTTCCCCATTTATGGAAAGTTTTACTAGAACTCGACTCTGAGCACTGCCCGTTACTAATATCTTTATCGGCAGAAATCGGTACAATCCATCTCGATCAGGAAGTAAGAGGAATCATAAATTAGAATTAGTTTACTAATCTAATGTTATCCAATGACTCATATCCAAAACGTAATACGCGCGACATCGATGATGAAGCTGATAAATTCCTCAAAGCAGCTGTTAATGCCATCAAAAACTCAACAAGACCTCGTTTTTCGCCAAATGCTAAACCAATTCCAGTAAACAATCGAAATTTAATTAAAACAAAAAACAATGGGACGGTATTGGCCAATTACTCTAAGACCAAACATCAAAACGAAAGTAAATAAGTTAACAAGATTAGTGAAAACCTAGGTTTATACACTACGTTTTTCTAGTTTCAACAAGTATACAAGCAAAATTCATCCAAATTCGAGTCACGTCTGGTCTTTGGTCAAGCACCTAACTAAAGAAAAATCAAATATCCCACCCCTGAAAATAGGAACAAACCGAGTATACTCAATTGTCAATTTCTGACGACGATATGTCATCAGAAATTGAAACTGCCTTCAAACTTCATCAAGTGAACAACGTAGCATTTAACTTGGCAATCGAAAATTTCATCAACTCAACTTTTCCAACCGCAGCATCACCCATTAAATTCTCCATCTCAGACAGCCTTTGAAATCAATCGTCCGAAAATTAAGAAACCACAAGGACTTGACGGCAAAAATACTCTGTGGATGAAAATGTTTTACAGGCGATCTATTGCACCTCTGAAGGCATTATTCAATCCGACTTTAAATATACATTATTTTCCCTGAGCGTGGAAAAAAGCAGTAATAGTTCCTTGCTGTAAATCTGTAAAATACCCAAGATATATGAAAAAGCTACAGACCCATTAGTCTATTGCTAACTATATCTAAACATTTTGAAAGACACCAGGCAAATGCCGGAGAAGTACCCTAACAAAGGGATCACGGACTGCGTGCCACACATATAGCTTAGTACTTGTCCCATATGGGGTGGTACCCCGCTGGCGGGAGATACCTGGTTGGGGAAACATTATCGTAAAGCGACGTAGATTGGAGCCAGATCTCTCCAGCCAGCGGGGGAAAGCTCAACACCACCTCCCGTGATAAAACAGGCAGTACACTTACGGGACTAATGACCTGAGCATTTACGTGCTCAGTATCAATCTACCACTAATAAATCAGTGAGAGGTGGCAGCATTGCTGATTGATGTTGCCCCAGTATTTTGTTTATTTTACAAAATTATTTTTATTATACGGCTCTGTCTTCCTTACGGAAAAATAGGTTGCCGTACGTGCACCGCAAAGTAACACTTCCCGATTCTAGTTTCCGAGTGCTACAAAAATACACGAGATGAAAATCTATACTATCAGTCGAGACCAAAATATACATATATTTTCTACAATTATCATATTATATTTATGAACGAGAATGTTATTTACAAATATATTTTTTACAGAAGAAAATATTTTTTAATGTTAAATTAAAAATAGGTATTTTGTTAACAGAGAGAGAGAGAGAGATCAATCGGACAAAAGTTACTGCAATGCCTTGAAACTCTGCTGTACTAATCATTTGATATGATAATTATATTTAATTTCAACATTTCAAAAAGGCTTAAATATTATGTGTGATTTTTACTTAAGCCTAATGTAAATCACATGAACTAGGAGCCCACTGTAACATTACTGATACTTCAAGACAAAATCAGAGAGGGAGAGATGATTGCCAATATACCAACTTAATTAACACGTCAAAACAACGCGCGTTCTAAACGCAGTTACCTGACATACTCGTGAAACTAATTCTCTCCCTTTCTTCATAGTTCATCGTGGTTCGTTCTGACGTTCCGAAGTTTGTCTTCTGAGAAAATCATTGCTTATTATTCTCACGCTGTGCATCTCAGTTAACATCCATAAATCCCATGGTTTCATTACTAATTATAAGTTTGCATTAAAATATTTTCAGTTTTGAGCAATTACAAGGGCATAAATATTTTTAACATTCTGTGTTATTTCGGTTCTTTTAGTGGGGACACAGATAGTCATGTCCTTTTCTTTAAAAACTAGCTAAACATTCCCTATGTTGTACAAATGAAGAAACTGTTCTCTACAACAGTAATCACTAAATTTAAATTTTCTCTAGCTCTAAAAGGCGCCACGGAGTTTCCATGGCGATTGAGGGATTACGCATGGCAATGGTTTCGAACTGCTTTGTAAACATCAGATAAACCTTGACTGACAAAAATATCAATTAGTGTTACGAAATATTATAATAATGAAAGTTCTAAATGATGAAACAGTAATTCATGCTTAAACAAATCTAGAGAAAAAATACGCTGGGAACCATTGCTGACCCTCCTTTATTGCTAAGCATACACCCGTACGGCGCCTGGTCGTATCTACGCTCATAGAACGTGACGGAGATAGAAAAGGACCTAGGTTCATGGGTGATACACTGTTCTAGGAATGCACACCACCATGCTACAATATACAACAACATCCCTTACGGGGATTAAATCCAGGCGACGTCCCTTTAAGCAAATAGTTGGTTACTCGCTTCCCAATCATGTGGAAATATAGGTTATTCGTGAATAAGAATATTGAAGAACAGTCATTTGAAGTGCACAATATGAATTCGGTCCGAACGTTGCTTCGGTATTCAGTAGAGCGATGCGTCTCCACCGCATCGGACTAGCTGTAGACGCAACGGGCCCTGCAGCCGACGTCTGTGTCGACAGCGGTCGGTGCCCACGTCGCCAGCAGCCACCGGTTCACCTAACAGCCCCCAGCCACTGCCCCTCGCGTCGGAGCCGTCGGTTCATTCGGTAGCCGCATGCGGTCGTGTCGAAGGAAGCCCGTCCCCAATCCCGTTCGTAAAACCGGGCGGGAACAATGCAGAGGGAGTGGGGGAAAAGACAACAACATCCGTACGCGGCGATGTTCATTCTCAACTATGTTTCAGTCATCGAAATCAATTTTATTGTTGAGCGACGAGAAGCTCCGTAGGCGGTGACGATTTTTCTCAATGTTGTTTGACTTACCAAGGTCAATTTTAGTCTTCACTTATTGTGATTTTATATTAAATATTACGTAACCGTTACACATATTGCGAGAAAGAACGTGCGGTTGAAGGATCATTAGTGTATTTTTTAAAATTCTTTAACCGTAACACATCACAAACTAGTGTCAATCGGAGTTATTGTGATGAATTTATTCACTCATCTCCTATACCATTTGTAACAAACAGATGGAATAAATACTAAAGATGTGCCTTTACTGTGCCTGAATGACATATTTGAAGGAAAAAAATGAGTTAAAACCAATCACAACCCTTTAAAAGAATCAAAAGTGTGTATTGAATTAGACCTACCTGACGGGGCTAATACGATACATTGATGGGACCAAAATGATATGGCATGATATCTCTATGATTTTTGATGGTGAACAACCAGCAGTCTATATTGAAACATATTAAGTTCTAATATCTCAACAGTATTTTCTTCATTTTTTTAATTTTCTGCTATGTACAAATACTGTAACATTTCGATCTACTGTTATATGGCCATTAGTAACATAATATATTTCACAGTATTTGCTACTTTTTGTTAATTTTTTATATCAATAAGTAACAATTCTTTAAGTGTATCACATTAGCCCCAATTTTTTGCTACATCATGTTAACTGACCCTATATACTCTCCAACTAACAATTTCAGTTAATCCCAATACAAGATACACCATAAATCTTCGCAATCTCATCGAAGCCCGTCGGAAGGCGAATATCGGGGCAGCAGCCGGGCACTCACCTAGCCCCACGCTGTTCACCGCCGCGCCAATTGATTGATTGAATGATTGATTGATTAATTAGTGATTCCGGGGACGTCTAACAGGGTCATTAGTCCCATAAGTGTAAAGCATGTTTGCCCTGCGTGATTCGGCGCCGACGTACCGTTGGCTAGCGGAATTTCCCCCAACCAGATATTTCCCATGCCCTAGCCGGGACAAGCTCTTAGCCCGTGACGGGTCTCGCGGCATGTGCGGTAGTGTAGTGTGTGTTAGTGCAAGCGTGTGTGTAAGGGGCGAGGATCGAGCAAGGAAGAGGAAGGTGAGATCGCACGCGGTCTAAGGCCCGTTTGTTAGGGTACTGATCCGGCATTCGTCTGGCGTTCAGAACAGCCTCTAGAATTCTCCTCCAGACAGCGACTAAATTTGACCTAGCTGACAAGCCAGTGTCGAAAATCCTGCCGCAGTCAGTACTCGAACTAAGGACCTCGTGGTCAGAGACTGTGGCCTGAGCCATCTCTCCCGATTCGTCCCTCTCGCAGCGCGAGGGCGAGCCTTGTGGCGTGGGGCGGCTCTCCACGCGTGCACACCCATAAAAAAAGACGAACCCCAGCGACAAGCGGTCGCATCCGGCGGGCGGCGGCGGGCAGCGGGCGGCGGGCGGCGGCCGGCGGTAGGCGGCGGCGGGCGGGCCCTCCCGCCCTCGTGCCAGGAAAGCCAGAGCGGGGGAGCGGAAGCCGCAGCCCCACATCGCCAACCTTATGGCAAACCAGCGGCAACATCCTTTGTCTTAAAGCCTGGTAGACCCGGTGGTTGATTCATTTATTAACTGATGTTTCCGGGCTCGTCAACTGCTCTGGTCATTAGTCCCGTTAGTGAAATGAGTGGTTTATGGCGGAGGTGACAGAGTTTCTCGCCAACTGAATAGTGAGATCCGGTCCGGAACTCCACGTCGGCTTGCGGAGATTTCTCCCTCGAGGTATCTTCCCGAGCGAGACATCCCCCTAGCTCGCTTCCCTAGCGAGACATCCCCCAACAAACTGGCCGCGGAGCGCGCGCGATCTTCTCTTCCTCAGCTTCGTCCTTTTTTCCCTTACATATACGCACACACTCACACACGCACTTACTTGCGCTACTCTATCGCACATGTCGGGAGAGTTAGAGTTGTCCCGGTTGCGACAGTGCCCTGCTGGAGAAGATTCGTTGAGAGAATCCCAGCAAGCCGAGATGTAGGTTTGCGCCGGATCTAAGATTCCTGATGAGTCGGGACACAGCCAACTCTAAGTAAAACATGCACTACACTAATGGGACTAACGAGCTCGATAGTTGACGTGCCGGAAATCAATACTCATCCTCTGACCGCGTGGCGCCAGGTGTGGCGGGGCGGCAGTGGAAGCGGGGAGGGGGGACAGCAACGACTGCGAGAGGCCCCGCCCCTCCCCGGGCATCCCCCTCCCCCAGCGTGCCATAATTCCATCCATAACAGACGGGCAATTGAGAACAGCGGCCGCAACGCAGACTTTTAGGTCACTCATACTCACGAATAGATTCACACATCCCACGCTCTCTCTGTGGGCGTGAGTGTGCGAGAAATGACAGGTCGCCGCGGCGGCAGCTTTGCGAGGTACACCGCGTTTCCACTTTCCCACCCTGCGCGAGTGCGGCTCAAAGCGCGTCGTTGCGGCAGGAAAAAATTAAACGAAAACGATCCGGGTTTTTAAAAACGCGCGAATTTGTTGCGAGGGGCGGCGGCGGCGGCGAAGCAGCAAAAGGTAGTGGCAAGGGGGGTCAAGGGGAGGGGAGAGCAGGTTTAAACGTTTCGCTTCGTTGAGTGGGCTGCTTTTCGGAGGCGTTAGGGAGCGGGGCGAATGCTGGTTGGAAGAGGAGGAGGGAGATCAGAAGGAGGAGGAGGAGAAGACAGGCGTAAGAGGGACGAGGTGGCAATATAAAGAACGAAAACGGGAAGCGAAGGTAATTTGAAGTGGATGGACGGAGCGACAGGGCAGAGAGGGTGGGAAGAAGAGGTTGGAAAAAAATATATGAGGGTGCGAAGAGAAGGGAAGGAAGAAAGGAAACGGAATCGTCGGGATGTGGAGAAGAGACGTTAAGAATTCATGGAATTGAAGAGGAAAAGAAAGGAAAGGGAGTGGATATGGCGGATATAAAGATGGAACGGAGGAGAGAAGAACAAAGGGTGTGGAACCAAAGTAAAAAGTGGAGGGGATTAGGAAAGAAAGAGAGATTAGATGTGGACGTGAGGTCAATAGGAAAGGAAGGAAGGAAGAAAAGAATGTGGGAGAGGATATGACAAAGAGATTATGAGGAAACGAAGGGGACAGTAAAGGGAGGAGTGGATGTGGAAGAGAGACAAAGAGGAAACGGAGAGAAGGCAAGAAAGGGGGAGTGGATGTGGAAGAGAGACAAAGAGGAAACGGAGAGAAGGCAAGAAGGGGAAGTGGATGCGGAAGAGAGATCTGCAGCAAAGGGAGGGCGAGGCGGGTGCGGGGTGGGAGTTCCGAGTGGAATGTCGCCTGCTTCCGAGGGTATTGTGAGAGGTCCTCCAAAGCGCACGGGCGTGCGGTCTTCCCGCCCCCTCCACCGCCGCCGCCTCTTGTTCCTTCCGGTGCCGTTCGCCAGCCTCCGCTTTGTGCGTCTGCACTTCCGCGCCGGGACGAGAGGCGCTGTTTTCCACCTCGAATTTCCTGGATGGATACTTGCGGCCGCGCTGCACCTTTTTACAAGACTTTTCTTCCGTCAATGCGAGCGTTGGCCACTTTCAACTTGCGTTTTTCAGGAGAGTTCTATTAGTAATTTTGTCGGCGTTGCACTCAAAATTCTTCGGGTCTGTGAATCAAATGGAAACATAAATTGCTCTGGACAAGAAGGTTAGTGGTTGGTAAAAATGAAAAATGTAGATGGAGCTAAGGGTACGACGAATAATTAGAGATATAAATACTGTGAGATAATAAGTATATTCATAATGTTCAATAAATATGTAAACTCCGTCTCTATTGCAAAAATTTAAATTTATTTTACGTAAGGCTTTGTATCAATATCTGTCTGTCTGTACTGGCACAACAGCCTCCGACGGAGCCACGTTCTACATGTGGCGTCACGACCTTGCGGACAGGGGTTCGGATACGCGTGGTTCGTTCATAGACATTCCTTACGACGTATTCTGGTTTTCATAACCTAAGACGTGTACTTTCTCATCGTCACACACCAGCAGATTCTGGGACATTGCAAGGAAAGCGCTCACTAGAATCTGCTCCTACCTCGCGTTCTGGAAAGCGAGCACGCTGAGTATTGAGCTGTCCCAACGGACTTGCATGAATATTATCAAGTTTTTACTGGATGCAAGAAAAATCTGCCTCCTAATAAAAAATGTACCACAGGGAAATATGTGAGAATATAAACATTTAATAATAAAGTTACATTTATTATTTTCATAATAAATCTGTGGTGGAGTGTATAGAAAGAAAACTTTTCCCTCAGTTCTTCAGTTAATGTGTATAGAAAAATAACATGAGTATTAGAATAATTCTACACCCAAAGTTCAATGTTTAATTTGCACATGGATCATTTTAACAAAATATGTATACTTTATAATCAAATTAATCAATCACAAGCATTAAATTGAGGAAAAAGAAATCTGCTTTCATGTTAGTTACATTCATGAACATGAGCATTCATGAAGTTCATTCCGTTTCGTGTAACGACTTTCATATGGGATCTGAGGTACATCTCACTCACACACTGAAATATCTTTAACTTTTTAGTTATAATGTTTTTCTCATACGATTATAGGTGGGCCCATTTTCCTTGTGTTGTGTACTTTTCAAGTTTTAAATTAATTCATTACGAACTGTTAAATAAATAAATTATATCTCTTCAAAATTCTATATTTTGTCTATTTGAAAATTTTATGTTATCTTAACTACTTTTGTATATAAATTTGTTAATATTTTGGATGTTCTTTTATATAATTATGTAACCTCAAATATCTAAAGATGACAATGAAATAATAGATGAAACTTCATGAATGCAATGTTCTTCAATAAACATTACCCTGTTTTTATGTGAAATATACAATAAACTCTTTCTTAAATAACTGCCTTTAATTAACTTGAGATCAATTATATTTATATTAAAAAACATACAGTTTATATAAATACATTTACGAACATGGATCCCATTCCATCAATGTAAGAGAAACTAATTTTGGAAAGACGTTGAGGTGGAAAGCCTCGAGAACCCGCAAAGAACGGGAGGTTACGGATTCTGGGAGGATGGGTGCACGTAAGGTCTGCAACGGACATAAATATACTAAGAAAAGATACAAAATGAAACAAAAAAACTAAAAGAATACTTCTGGAATAATGCAAAAATTACTGAATGAAGTGTTCCAAAACATGATTTTGTGAATATCACAACCACCTCTTTTGCATCTTATTTATCACTTTCGCAAAGTACCCGTTATCAGTTTCGCACAGTAGTTATGATCCCCTGACCTGCATGCCATAATTCACCAATGCAATAATTGCAATAATTCATGCAATAATTCAATCAAACCACCATGCCCGCAGATTACTCATAAGAATCTATATTAAAGGATAAATATCAGATTTTCAATATCCAGTTGTTAAAAAGTTCAAAAGGAATAGTAGTTAAAATTGTATTTGCCATTATTATATAGTTAATAAAATAACGAGTAAGATCAAACCATAATCAAATAAGTATTTGATAAAATGTACAGTTAATTAAGGTAAGGGAGAGTTGCTATTTTGTTACCAATGCAGAAAAATCATACTTGAAATTCGTATACCGATGCAAACAAGTTTTCTATAACTCAGAATCGCAAATGACTATTTTTCAAATATTGCTAATCTTGCGATTTATAAAATTTATTTTTATTTATTAATGTTAAACATTTACTCATATTTCAACTATTTATTGTTAAATGGCGGGAAGGGATTCTGGAATTCAAGAAAACGTGTGCAGATAATCTTTTCCTTTCTACGTCACATACAGATTTTACTGTTTTTTTTTTTGACTGAATAAATCTAAATCTAAATTAGTGGAGCCAAGATGGAGAAACTACCTGTCTTACCCTTCCCCATTATGCCCTCAAGCATACATTAAGGTTTTGAATGAAGTAGAAACAAAACTTTTTAGGGAAAATTGAATCTAGACCCACCATTTTGTTGCTAACAAGACGTAGTATTCAATAGTATTGATACGATTTGAACAATTGTCAACGTGGAACGAATTTTAGAGCTTTAAAAATACCAAATGTTGCAAGTCAGTATACTAACTGTACATATTCTCATATGTATCTTAAATGATGCAAAACGGGAATGATGATAGGTAACATCGAAACAATGGCTGTTGCCTACTGATGTGGCTGACGTAGTGTTCCGAAGATAGCAGTACTCTCGCTGCGATCTACAGCCCCTCCCCTTTTTACTCCACCACCCTGACGTTATCTGACATCCCCTATATTTTAAATATAATGAGAGGGTAATAAAAGGTTATCAGCTGCATTTTTTAAATGGCATTGTACTAAATTATCCCTTTGAATTCATATTTTCAATATCCTCTTGATAAAAAAAATTATACACATTTCTTTTACCCATCGCATTTACCGGAGCATTATAAAATAAAAATTCCTCAAAACTTCCCTCGCCAAATTGTCAGAAATTACTAATTAGATTTGGTTCTCTCTGAGTGCGATTCCAGTGTGTTCCCCACTTCATTGAATGATGCATTGGGTCGAACCCAGTCTTTACATTTGACGGTTCTCCGGCTGATTTGTATGAACTAGTGCATCGCGAACGCCATGCCACATTTCATCGCATCTGGTCTTTCGCAAAAGCCGATGCTCAGTAAATGGGTCTCCGACTGATGAAAGGGTTGGGGGCGGGGTTGAGGGAGAGCTTTCACATTGCGCCGCGTTTTAAACGCTCGATATTTAATTAGGGGGCAAAATCGACTGACATAATTTCCAAGAATAGCGGAACATTTGTGATTTTATCAACGGATAATACACAGTAATGCACTAAAGCAATTTTAATAAAAACATTTACTCCCCGCTGTTGGTCTGCCTCGCTCACAGGCCGCAGCCGCCGATACGCGGGTGGCTAGCCACAAGCCCCCACCCCGTTCCCGCATGTGCCTAACCGAAATCCCTCCCTGGCAGCCGCAATGGCCCAGCCAGATTGTGCCGAAATCCATGTACCATTCTGCTGGTTGAGTGGCTGTCAAAAATGAACTGACGATTGTTGACTGAACTGATCACGAAGTGAGTAAATGGTTGACAAATTGACAGACTGACCGGCGCAGTAATTCATGGTCTGTCTTGATGACTCAGATCTGTCAGACTGATTGGCAGCTGACCCGCTGATTGAATGATAGACAGGCTGCGTGTCAGATAGGAAGAGAATCTGTTGACAGAGTGATCAAATGACTGATAGATTAGTTGTTTGTAGGTTGACTAGGTAAACTATTCTGATTGAATGAGTGGCAGGCCGTTACAATAGCTAAAGGAAACTTCCAATAGTAAGTACATCGTTTTGAGTTAACTCTCCGAGCGTAGTGTGCGAAAATAATTTCTCATTTCGTGTCGCCATATGAATATGATTCTTTTATTTTCCGTTTGTTGGAAAAAAATAACTGGTAATGTTCGTGATTTTTTCTTACATTTAAAAACCTATTGGAGTAAGTTTGACGATTATATAATCGAATAACACTAATTAATTTAAAACAACTATTTCATGGCTTTCTGTCTCTACCATCAGCTGGCGCACTTCCTTTATCTTACCTCTCTATCTACCCCTGCTTTCTTCTTTATTTACCTTTATGTCCTGTCTAATCTTTCTCTTTCACAAACATACTGTGAAAACACCTATGCATTACTTCAAACTCTCAAGATGCGGTACCACAGATACGGGTATACGATTGTTCCGCAATCAGAGATCAACCGATCACAATATCGAAGGCTTCTGTCTAAATCTTTGAGTTCCGTTTCACGTTTTCCGAGGAAAAATGGAAACTGTCAATGGCTGAGATGAAGAGTAACTGGTATACTTTACTAGTTTAAAAACAATAATGAGTTAAATCCAATAGAACGTAAAAGTTCATTAAGGTTCTTCGTTGAAGTACTTCACTTTGTCTTGAAAGAGTTTACTTCCTTCATGAAAAGGAAATTTTCTTATTCTTTTGCATCAACTGTATAAGTTAAGTATAATAAATTGTGATAACGTTTTTGATGACCTTTTTAATGACCATAATGTTACGTAGATAATTTTATTGTGCTGAAAGTTAGGATTTGTTTCTCGCAATATATCCTAATTGGAGACGTGTTGGAGGCAAAGGGAGGGCGAACAGAAAATTAAAATTTGTTCGATCACTGTTTTCATATTCTCTTAAAGATTTTTAACATTTAAATTTTCAAAGAAAATATAATATGGGGAAAATATCGTATTTAGAACGACGAACTGAGATTTGTAAACAATTTAATTATTTTGTGATGAGGGTGTTTGACAGGTTTGCGCACTCATTTTTTGAAATAAAAGCAGTGAAAACTGTTTGTGATATTTAGGGGGACCTAACAATACAATTACTGTCCAAAAATAAAGAAAGAGACCAAACATTTGGATCTAGGAGATATGACATCTACCGAAAATTATCAAAACATCTAAGAAATAACAATTTTTTTTCCAAAAAATTGATGACTATTTAAAAGCCTTTCTTGTTTAGACGAACACGCAAAACAAACGACGAAAGTAATAAAAAATATAAGAAAAAAGGACAAAAGAAAGACAAGTAGAATATAAATAAAAACAAAAAAGGTAAGACGCACACATATGCGGAAAGAGTGAGAAGGAGAATAAATTCGAGATAAAGAGAGAAATACGTGAAAACAAGTGGTGCTACCACAGCATATACTTTCACACATTATTTATAACGACTACGGAATATTATAATACTACATGAATCTAAAAAAGTGTTTCGATCCAAAAATGAGCCAAGGAGAAAGACGAAAAAATCAAAAGGAAGGGCAGACGAGAGAATGATTATTTCCGTCATCCACATTAAAGCCACATTTGGCCCGCGCAGAATCACAGCCGCGCAGGAGGCTGGCGGGAGGCGCGTCGCGTCCGCGTCCGCTGCGCGTCTGTCAACACGAGCGTCCTCGCGCGCCTCTCGGGCTCCGCTGCGCCCCCGCGCCGCTACTTCTTCTCCTCCTCCTCCCCGCCCGTCCTTCTCCGTCCTCCTCCCTTTGGCGAGCCCTTTGATGTGCGATGTCGAGGGCGCCCCGCCCACACTCGCTCATGCGCCCCCGTCCGTCACCCACGGCGCTGTCGATACCTCATTCTCCTCCTCCTCCTTCTGCGACGTAGACCCTCGCGTCTCCCCTCACGTGTGCGGCCGAGAAGCAACAGTTCACTTGCTGTTTGGCAATACACTATCCAGAAGAGCAATTGCCTAACGCAGTCCTTTGCTCCCTAACAGTTCAATGCGAAGCGAACGTATCATTTTTGTAAATGTATTCCACGATTTTAGTCGGGCAAGATAGGCGGTATATTCGCCCGCTTGATGGTGATATCTGGCGCCGACCTACACGTCAGCTAGTAGGGTTTTCCCCAAGCAGGTATCTGCCATCAGTGGGGCACCGTCCCAGCCGGGATATGCTGTAGGCTTCCGACTGTTCTCCCGACATGTGCAGTGTATGTAATTGAATGTGTGTGTGTAACAGGGGGGATAGGAATAGACGAGGAAGGAAAGATTGCGCATGGGCCACGGACCGTTTGTTAGGCATTCGTGTGGTATTGAACCGGCGTTAGCACGATATTGATCGAAGAAAGAAGTAAAACTAGGACAGCAGGTCGCTAGAATTCCTCTGCAGATAGCGACTGAATTCAACTTACCTATGTTGTTAGTATCAAAACTCTGCCACGTCAGTCTTAGAACCCTTATGCTGTCTCTGAGCTAAGCTCAGATTTTCAAGGCAACTTAACTTAAAAAGTGTAAATGTTTAAAAAGGCTTTAAGATGAACTTTTACCAATTTGAAAAAAGATATTTAAGCTTTTCTTGCACATCCATTATTGAAATTTTAGTATTTTAATCAATTAATTATTTAATATTTAGAATTAAACACTTTAATACACAATTTTTCTAAAATTTGTTTTTTTCAGGTAATTTTGGATTCCATTTGGTTACTTTTTCAAAAGTACGTAAACATGAATATGTGAAATAAATATTCTTGAAATCATGGAAATCAATTTTGATATGCTCACTCGATACATCAGTTGTGACGTGACTACACGAATAAATGAGCGACTAAAGTCACGTAGGTGAGAATTATGTAAGAGCATTTTTCTTTGTGGGTGTGGACAGATACGAGGATGTTAAAAAGCCTTTGAACCCGAGTGCCGCACCTGAGGAGCAAAATTCCATAAGCTGCGAGTGTGCGAGAAGGAAAACAAAAATGCGATGGGCGAAAACGTGAAGGGCGTGTTTGTCTCGACCAGTATCATCAGTGGAGGGCAGAAAGAGGCGAAATCTCAAGACAGATGGGAGGGGTCTTGTTGGGAACAGAGGCACATTCTTTATTTCGTAACGCCTTGCCAGGTTTTTGCGACTTCCATGTACCAAGAGATTTTTTTTCTCTTCAATGATATATGAACATGTTGAAATTTTCTCTCTCAACCCAGAAAACAAAAAAAAACATTAGTTCGTCTGCGACCAATGTGGCACTGATTCCTACATTCTCATCGCGCTTTCCGACAATTTGTATTCAATCAGTCTATTACAAGTTTCAAGCAAGGAAAATCAGCAAAATAATTTACAAAAAATTATATATGGCTGGATTAGCAATATATGACGTTAATCAAGTTCTGCTTGAGGTGAGAAGAATTAATCCCTTTTTTATCATTCCAACAATTATGACTTATCCTATTATAGTTCAGCTACGAAAAATAATTCATATTATGCGGGTAAGCATTGTTTATACAAAGACATATAATACCTAGAGACAAAATTATACTACATTGTTATTTTTGAGTTGTATTATTGAGATATACAAACATCTTCCGATAAGAAGTGAACGTTTGTAAATAACAATGGATAAACGATAGAGGATTGTTGTAGGAGCAGCTTAAATAAAATGCCCCAGAGAAAGAATACACGAGGAAAAGTCTGGAATTCTTTCCTTGGACGTGTCAAATGCACCCCTGAATTTTTGTAAAATTATTCCATTGCCTACTCAACAGACTTTTGTAGCACTTTCCTTATAATTTTTAATTTTAAGTAATTGAAGCAGGTGCTAGATTTTTAAATGTAAATTTTACTCTCTCGTGTACGAGAGAGAGTTAGAGAAAGTTATGTAATGCAATTGGAAAATTATCATTAGTCATTATTATGAGGGAGGAAAATGATTTTGTGCGTCCTTGATACAAAGCAAGTAGACTTTCGTGCTCATACGCGTAGTATCTTGTATTACGGTTCCAACAAGGTTAATCAAAATTATTTTTTTGATGGCACGTGTTTTGTAAAAGTATCTGACTGTTTCTCCTACTCTCCGTCTGACCGAAAGACCGTGAATAAAACTAACGCCGAAACATTTACGAAAATGTATGATTTTACGAAAATTGATATTCCCCTATCGAGCTGCCTATACCTTCTAAATTGAAATTGACTTTTTTACTTTTTGGGGATTTTATAGGGGAAGCTCTGTCTACTTTTTCAGGGGCGTACCCTGACTAATAGCGAGAAAGCAAAACTTAACCTTTAAGAAAGGCCATGAACGTTTTTTAAGAAAACGATTAGTTATTGTGTAATATGTATTCGAAATTTATGCAATTTATGAAAGTAATATTTTCTAAAAAACTGCTTCAATTTTTGTTAAAATCTTCTCCTCTTATGAAAAAGAGGATAAAGTATATGTCGCTAGTCTCATTTTCGGCGAACAGTCATATTTTCAAAAATTGCAAAATATTAACATTTTAAAACTGCACAATTGAAGATGGAAATTTTTGCCTTTAATATAATCTTTTCTAAAAAACAGCTCTTTAAAAAAGAGCAGCTACATTTGACAAATGTGTAGTTCTCACGTAATTTCTAGTTGAAATTAATGCAAATTATAAACAGGACATTTTCTTTAAAAAATGCTACAACTTTTTTAAAAATGTTTTTTCATAAATAAAACAAGAGACTCTTAGTGATCGGTTGAGGTATCATATTCGTTGATCTTCTGAACTTTAGAAAATTGCCCGTTGGTTACAGTGGCTTGCGACAATTAAATTTGTATGCGTCGGCACGAGTTGGTATGTCAGAACGGCTACACTTTTGTAGCATTAAGGTGGCACGGTGAGTTAACTCGGAGGATCTGAGTTCGAGTCTCAAGTGTGGAAATAAATTACTGGTTGAAAACACTTATGGAGAACTGTTGTAGAACCACTACTTTTTCTTGACACTGTTTGACAGAAGAGAAAAATACACTTATGAAAATGATGCAAATAATCTTTTTGACGCAAAATGTAGCCCTTTTGACCCCTCCTATAAATCCCCTACATTATGAAGATAGATTTTCCACAGTGAAATTCGTTTATCAAACTACGATCGTGTAGTAAATTTGGGAGATATGCGTTTTTGCCTAACGTTTCTAAGTATAAGCACAGCAGAGAATATAGCCCTTTCGACCCCTCTTATGAATCACCTACATTATGAAGATAGATTTGCCACAGTGAAATTCGTATATCAAACTTCAATCGTGTAGTAAATTTTGTAGATATTCGTTTTTGCCTAACGTTTCTAAGTATAAAAACAACAGAGAATATAGAAACGGATAGACGTTTTTGATCTCCTTGGCTCCTTGAGGGTAAAGTTTGCAAAATAATGTCATTCGCTCTGTTTTCATGAACACCTCTGGAATTTGAAAATAGCAAAAGTATAAACGTTTCTCGAAACGCTCCTATAATTATGTTAGCAGAGATTAAGATTTTTCTAATGCAGATTTTTCTAATGCATAAATCATATATCTTAAAACCTTTCAAGTGATAATTTAAATAAAAATGTAGTTTTCGCATAAATTAGGGAGTGCGCTTGAGAAAATTTTCCTTAATCGTTTTAAAACACATTTTGTGAATGGAGACGTCAAATTCTTTTGTACACTTTTTGTAAGTTCGAGCACGATGCAATGAATTTTATTTTTGAAGTGTCATTTTAATTAAAACTTTTGAATTATCAAAAAATGAAAAGTATGTATATTTTGCATCTCCTACGCTTTGGTGAAGAGTTGATTCAAGAGTTGTTTGAAGTGCTAGTTAAAAGGTAGTCTATAGTATTGCGTGTTGCAACTAATACGAGAAAATATGTGCTGTTTCATCATCATCATAAGTTTTATTTTTATTTACAGCAGATTTCATTCCATTATTCATGCTTTCAATGTCTGATAAACCATTTCCTACTCTGCATAGTAGCAAAAATTTATTTTCATTACTGGAATTACTCGCATTTGTAATGACAATGGTTGTGAGTGAAAGGGCGAAAATATTCAAAGGGATTGATATTATCAAGCACGTCAAGTTCTATGATTAGGCCCGTTAGTATAGTGAATGTTTTAAATTGAGAGGTGAAGGTGATCCTCCCCAGGTGAATGGTGAGAACCAGCTCTGATCTACAGTCTAGCGTGATTTTCTCACTCAGGTTTTCCCCCAAGAATGCACCGCCTCTGTCCGGACAGCACCGGCTGAGGTGGCTCAGGACATCAACTGATGTCATTGCAGGTCTTCTGAACGGTCAGGGTCTTCGAAAACTATCGAGGACAGCTGTCTATCGCTAAAATTCTCCTCCAGTTAGTAGCCGAATTCGAACGAGTTGTATAGGTAGTGTCAAAATTGCTCTCCTGGCGGGACTCGAGCCCTAGAAAAGAGTCGCTACTGATACTGTTGTGACCAAAACATGCCAATTTAGCAAAACAGTCTTTATACAAGTTTGAACAATATATAGAGAATACCATAAACAAGCGACACAATAATTGCTAGGAAACTTGCCGAGGACGTGCCAGATAAACCAAAAAAACCGAAGAGATATCCTAAAGCATTTGCCATGGTCGTGAACAAGTAGCCAGAAGAAAATCTGTAAGCACAGGACGCGTCATCACAATCACCAAACACTACTCTTCGCTGCTCGCAGTACGCCGGGGTAACTGGAACTAGCGCTCCGCCCGGCGGGAGCCGCTCTATACTGCCATCCGGGCTGAAGGCTCGCCGATTGGCCAGGCCGTAAGGGCGATTGAGCACCGGGCCACGCCGACAGGGGCGTGACGGTTGCCCCGACTCCGACCTCGGGGACCTCTCGTGAGCGGTGCCCGCATTTTCCCGGGGCGCCTCCGTCTCGCTGCTGCGTCCCTGTGGCGGTTCTTTTCAACGGGACGCGGGCGACCACCACAGATGCAACAGTAATGCTGGCTCTGAGCTAACTCAGAGCATGGCCTTCATTGCATAAACTTCATTCATCCTAATTATATTAATCAGCATTATATATCTATGCAGACACGTAATACATTTCTTCCTGCCCCGTCTTCTCGTGACGAATCATTCAGTCTCCTCAAACTCGTTTACATTCTACAATTTTCACAAATCATCCTTTAGAACATCCTTCAGAACTTTGGCCTCTGTGAACCTCGCTAAATCCGTCTCCGTTTCCCTGTCACTTTTATCATCGATTTTATCCTTCGTGAGATTGCCAACCCGGCATTTCCGTTAGCTCTCTTCGACGCATTAATTCCCGTCACCAGTTATCAGCTCCCGTCTTCTCACCCTTGCCGCACCTGCTATCTTCGGTTCCTCCCGTCGCTACCCTGGTCAGCAGCGCCGCCACCGCGACAGCTGATTTCTGATCCCAGCGCGCCCGTTCCGTCCGCATTGGCTTTCAAGTCCTAGTCGATCCTAAATGGAGGGCTGCGGCTTTATGGCCATTTGCTTGACAAGTTTGGGCGTGCGCGCGCGCGGGCGGAGCGAGGTGGGCGGGGCGGGGTGAGGGGCGGAGGCGGGCGCTCTCCGCGTGGAGCCGCTAATCACGCGCTTTTGTGCACCTGTGCTACGGGCGGGAGGAGGGGGCGCCGCATCTCCTTCACAAGGGCTGAAGGGCACCGACCGCATGCGGAGGCCGCGGGGAGAATCGTTTGCTCACGACAATCGTTATTAGTAGTCACAGTGGCGGTCAATGTAATGACCTTTTATGATGGACATTCAACTTATTTGATTTACTTTACTGATGAAAGGTCAAAACGGTAAAAAATAAACGTAGTAAAACAGTAGCAACTGTATTGTCCAATCCGGCCAGTAACTTGTAAAAGCTATGTTTGAAAGCAAAGGCAAATTCCGATACATACGTAATGAAGGGTTTTCGGAGAAATAAAATTTAAAGTGCTAAATGATAGATCCATGGTTTCATGGTATTTAGACATGATATTTTAAGAGGTGTTGTGATGGTACTGACAATAATTTACTTTTACGAAGGAAAAGCATAAATATCAATTTGTTGTCTGTATTGAGAAACTGCAAATTTCTCTGAGATCCCCCATCTGAAGTTCAAATTATTATTTATTTTCTAGCTGAATAGATAAGCAAATTTGTGTACTCACTCAACAGAACTACATTGAAGTGAAATCTATGGCAGTGTACACTAGTTCTCTTTCGATGGGTAGGCATCCCATGATATTTACTTGTCATGTGGGTTGCCTATCCTGCGTGCATTGTGTGTAAGCTAGTCCCACAATAATCCTTCGTGTAAAAAACGTTGACTTTCCGTCCGAAGATAGAGTATAAGTCAACTAGACAACTCAAAATTTGACAGTATAATGTTTATTTACTCATTGTAGTTGATCTATTGTATCTCTTCATAGACAGTTTAAAGACAGTTTGAAACCAGTGACTATATATTATAAAATATTATCGAATTTTATTTTTACAAAAGCTTATAATACATTTTTCACATACATTTGTTATACTTCATGGTACAATTCTTGAAAGTTATTAATTTGGAAACAAAATTATATACTATTGGTTGACAGCTAGAATTAAAATTTAATGTCATCTGAAACTTTCTTTAGTTTCTTATCGAAGCAAACTTCACCGTAATCTGAAGTGGCCAAGTTTTCGTACGAGATAAAGCTCTACATAACTAAACAAAAATATCTCTCTCTATGTTGTAATTGTGACTTAATCACGTTTATTTCTTTAAAAGAAAAATATGACTGGTGTTCCTGTGTGTCAAAATAATTACAGATTCGACCCACAAATGTTTCATTTTAAGTGCTTAGGACACTTGGATGAAGTGATAGAACATATATAGGATATTATATCTATCTATCTATCTATCTATCTCTCTCTCTCTCTATATATATATATATATATAATATTATAATATAATAATATGGTATATATTCTTATTAATAAAATTGTATGTATTGTATATATTATTATATTGTAATATAATAATATGGTAAATATTCTTGTTAATAGAAGAAAATATATTATGTTGTTTTTGCAACATATCGATAATTCTCTTAAAGGATCCTTTGAAAATAGTGCAAATCGCTAATTATTTTTCCAGAAAACTATTTTTGGATCCTTAAATTGCTTCCAAACAGTTTGTTTTAGAATTTTGAAAATATTCTAAAAGAATAGAAAATATATTTAGTTACTCACCAGGGAATCGATATGCACGTATTGACAGCTCCTAAGGTATCGAAAAGAATAACGAAAGTACGGAAAATCGACCTCACGCAGGTTACTCGATTATTATGCGTTGGATTTGAAATAATTATCGTTTTATTGTAAGAATGGTTGAATTTAAAATCCAAGTTTTCAATTATTTTGGTTGAATATGCACGTAGGTAATGCTGATAATAAAAAATTACGGAACATTAGTTTGTAAACATTTCAACACATGAACTGGAGTTTACGTTATTATTTCGCCAGAAGTATTTGATGATAAAGAGATCACCCGTAAAGCATAAG
The DNA here is from genome assembly GCA_017312745.1 of Gryllus bimaculatus. NCBI lineage: Eukaryota > Metazoa > Arthropoda > Insecta > Orthoptera > Gryllidae > Gryllus > Gryllus bimaculatus. The sequence goes on from BOPP01000081.1 coordinate 4,395,529, forward strand.
GTGAAACAATTTTACTACTTCTTTAGCTCATGAAGATGAAACTTCATCGTTTTAGAAAAGGTATTTATATCGTGTTCAGCTATTAGTGCGATTTTATCAACTCCTCTTCTTTCGACGATCGGCTCTATGACTGGCCTCAGCCACCGCTCAACGCGCCTTGTGAAGCCTCACAATAAAAACCAATTCAATTCCACACCCAGTGCACAATTACAACATAAAGCGGCGTTCGGAGGCGCCGAAGGCGGCGGCGGCGGTGGCGACGGAGGCGGGTGCATGGGCGGCGTAGTGTTATTCGATCTCGGTGTTTCTTCAATACGAAACGGGCTCGCTCTTGATTAATTACCGGGCTCATTTCATTGGTTGTTTTTGCGACGATGCAACGCGATATATGTCTGTAATTACTTTCCCGTCAGACAGTAAAGTTTGTCGGTTGTCCGAGAGGCGGCGACGGAGGCGGAGGAAGAGGCGTGGGAGGAGGAGGCGGGTCGCGTTGCCGAGACGCCGCGCTCCTTCGGACTGGCTGCTGGGGACAGCGATGAAGAAATCCGAGCCCCAGCACGCGAGCTGGCGGGGTAGCGTTGCCGGAGCCGCCGCGCCGTCTGCCCGCGGCGCCGGACCGGCGCCCGCCCCTCTGCGCCTTCCGTGCCATCACAATCATCGCCCTTATTGTCGGCTCATTGCATTGTGCAAGCGCACTTGTTAAATTTGCTTCGTTTTCCCCTCACGGTTTATGTGGTCTTCCCCTCACGGTCTATCTTTTGCGATGATGCTAAATATATAGAATTTTCAAAAGGAGTTCAATGTGTCTTGGGTTCTGTAAGGTGAGGAGGGGGTGGACATAGCAAACCTTCCAGGTACCGCTCTTCTAACATCAAGGCAGTATTTTTGATCGCAGTAGCACATATTTAAAAAACTATAACATATGTGATTCGAACCATGGAAACGGCAATTGAGGAGAGGATAACAAAAATCAGGTAAGGGACTTTTCGTCGAAATATGAGATATTTATCGCCTATAGTTGAAGAAATTGCCTTTTATGAAAAAAGCTTCATATTATTTTCTGTTATATTTGACGCTGTCATCAGTGAGAACTAATTTGAACCCTCGAACCTTTCACAACGCTGTTGAGAGTAAAACTAGGCAAGTAATCCACTTTACCTGCAATTGTTTGGACATGAATGTTTCATGTGTTAATGGAAAATGTTTCCGATGTTTAGAGAATTGAAAAACTTCTAGAAGAATGTGATATATTTGCTATAACTTAGTCACTATTTTTTAGAATTTAGGTTTAAAAATTGAAAATTCGACAAACTTTGTTGAGAGGGGGGAATACATTAAAGGGTATCAAGAGGAAGGGTACCTGCTTTAAACGATATTGTAAAATTCTTATGAGGTTATCACGTTAGGATATTTCTTACAGATATTGTTGTCAGAGTCAAAATTGGAATGGAAAGAAATACATTTTGGATGGTCATTTAAAAAAATTGCAGCATAGGAAATACTGATTATAAATTCTTATATCTGTATGGCTAGATTCTTATAACCAAGGTCAATGACTTCAAAGAAAACAGGTCAGAAGACATTGCTAGAACGTTATATTCAGAAGGAAATAAATGAACTCTAGATTTAATATAATAATTATTATAAAAGCAAAATGAGGTGAGAAGAAAAAACAAAAGTGCAACAAAAATTAAGGAAATTTGCGCACAGAGAAGTTAAAGAAACGCGTCTGATTGTGAATTACCACAATCTCATTTAGGCTTATTACAGTGAAAAAAGAAGTACCAAATTACCCTTCGAAAAGTGCACCTTGAAAGCAAATTGTCACGGAGGAAGTGAACGACAACCATAAACCGCTAAGTTCGTGTCATCGAGGAATATTGACGGTCTATTCTTAGAACAAAAACCTTTGAAAAGAGCAAAATGTTGGAAAGATTAAAATATTGAGTACATGCCTACTTATTAAGTAAATTAATATTACATGTTTCACGAAAAGTAAACATACTAAATCAATATATTTTCATGTTTTAATTATAATATTAGGAACAAGAATGTATTAATTTGTGTTCTAAATGCCTCGTGGTTTAGAAACTTTTATACAGAATAAAATATTATTTTTAAATTTGTTCCACAAATGAGTGTGTTTAATCACTTAATTATGTTTCTCATATTGATAATATGCAATGAATAGTGAAAATTGGTTTTGGCTGGCTGGCTACATGCATTTCATGGAGGCACTGCATGGGTAAATATCAGAATTCAATAAAAACACTTGTATTTATAAATAGTTGATCGTACTATTTTTTCTAGCTATCTTGCTCTTCAATCACAGTCGTATTTTTCCTTCCGATTAGGAGTGGAAATGATATTCGCAACCGCAAACGCAACCATCTCAAATGTCACCTCTGCCATCGTCGTAATCATTTTCATTGTCACCGTGTCGTAGCCAGTCCAATAGTTTAGGTCGTTATAGCACCAATCACTGTCATTGTTTCCGCGACTGCTGTCTGCTTCGCTGTCCCCACCGTTGCCAAGCGCTCTGGTTTCTGCCGGCGATAAATTGCGTCTCCGCAGATCGCTTTTCGCCGGAAAGATATTAAAGTCTTGGAACCAACTATTTTTAATGGGAGCTGAGGAACCGGATAAGGTCAACTGCTTATGTGTACGTTGCCACTGTTATAATAAAATGAAGAACGAAATATAGGATTTCTTTGCGTGGGACAATAAATGGAACTTAAGTCAAGAGATGAAGATACGGAAGGTTTGTTATTTCTAACGTTCGTGCCATTGTAATAAAAACCCGGATCTTAACAGGGAGTGCATCATTTTTGCGGCAACGTTCATTTTCTTTGAACAACAATATGAAACGACTTTGGTGAAGAAACTAAGAAGACGAAGAATCACGAGGGTAATGAACAGATAAATACTTAGAAAAAGTCACGTAGAACGAATAATTGAAAAACAGTGAAAAATGGAAACAAAAATGGTGACATACGAAAGTTTAAAATAGGAAGGCATGAGATCTGCCAACTGGATGGCTACATGTAAATCGGGAAATTCCAGAGGAAAAATGAAAGACGAACGTGTGAACTTGAGATAGATAGATAGATAGATAGAGATAGATAGATAGATAGAGATAGATAGAGATAGATAGATAGATAGATAGAGAGAGAGAGAGAGAGAGAGAGAGAGAGAGAGAGAGAAAGAAAGAAAGAAAGAAAGAAAGAAAGAATAAATATCTGAAAGAATGAACTAAAGAAAAGAGTGATAATGTAAAATCAACTAGAACATATATAATACGTTATTGAAAAGAAGAAATGGAATAAAGATAAAGAGGAAATGGAATGAAGACAAAGATAAGATGAAGACAAAGATAAGATAAAGATAAAAAATAATTAAAAAAATTAACGACCCCATGTAGCAAAAAAAAAGAACAGAAGGGAAGAGACAAATATCAGAGGGGACGATGCGACGTAAAAGAAGATATAAGAAAAAGAGAATAAAAAATGTACGAAAGCGAATAGGAGTACATGGAGACGAAGCAATGCTAAGAAAAGAAAGCGAGTCCAAACTGCGGTGAGCAGAAGCCAAGAGGAGGTAGCCACCTGCTACCCGCGAACTGGCAAGCGCTGCTGCGCGTGGAGGGCGGATAGGAAAGGGCGGGGAGGCGGTAGAGTGTCGCCCGCGCGGCTGCTGAGTGGCTTTGGCTTCGGCGTCTGCGACCGCGCCCATTGATTAGCTTCCCACTCGGCGGCGGCGGCGGCGGTGCTGGATGGCTCCGCACGCTCTGATATGCGCGCTTCCACCGGCGCCGCCAGCGGCACCGCAGGCAGGCAGGTCGTGATGGGGGCGAGGGCGGGGGCGGGGGCGCCGTGGTAATCGCCGGGGAATGTGAGCGACGGTTACTGCCGCCCCTTCCGCGCCCCTGCCTCCGCCGGCCTTCCCCTCCGATCGCATCGCCGCCGCGCCGCGCAGCGCATCGCCGCCGTTAATGTGCAGCTTCCAAGTGCGGAATGCATATCTGCGCCCGCGCCCGACCCAGCGATCCGCCCACGCGCTGCATGGACGTGCCGTGGCGCTCAGGGTGGCGGCGGAGCGCGGCGGCGAAGACTCGGCGCGACCCTCGCGCGTTGCTCGGGCCCCTCCGCGAAGACGCACCTAGGGTTATGGTTCCAACTAACGGCGTAACTGCGCCAATTCAACCAGGTTCTGAAGGAGTATTTCAGCCGCCGGCAGCAGGGATTGGTAGATTTCCACTTTAGAATTTTTGAACATCCTGATGTTTTAATGAAAATCCAACCTGTGGCATATTACTAAGAAATCTTTGTTCTATTCCAAAAAAAGTATTTATATCTCTTTTTGTGAAAATACTGATTACATATTTTTTTAATTGATACAATTTCACTTAAAACACGCAAAAACTAATAATGTCAATGACAAGAACTTTACGAAACAATTGCGCGAAAAAATCTGGTTTTAAAAATCAAATTGTACACGACCTTATTTAAAGATCGATTTTTAATAAAGGATTCATCAACAAAACTAATGCTGCTACAACAGCTCGTACTTGCTCTTATTATTTATAACTATTGCAATTTTCGAAAAAACAGTGACTTCATTGACAATGAGAACTCAGTCTTTAAGACTTCTTCAGCGTATCCGAGGCAAAATAAAGACAACTCTTGGCGCTGTTTAAAAATATAAATAAAAGATTTATTAACTCCCAACGAAAATTGCGCAAAAATTGCTTACATTAAAAAAAATTGAACCTAACCATATCTCAAATTCTGTTTTTGAGCAGATTGTTAAGAAAAGTCTCAATCTTCAGTACTGTAGTTGTACGAAGACGCCGACTTTTTGAACCGACAAAACTTGGTTTATGACTACACAATGTGTTAGAAGAAGTCATTTATTACGCATAAGAACACGATTTATTCACTATTTTGATACCAGATCCCCTAATGTGTCTGTCAATAAATTGCCTATTTTAGTCGCAATACTTTCACTTTACTACGTGTTAAAGAAAGTTAAGTACAAGTTGTTAAGGACAAAAAAGAAAACGACGATATATTCCTTAGCGGTCTTCGCCGAGTAGTGCGCTACTGTTCGCCAAATCCCGAACAGCTGATGTGTTCGGTAAATGCCTTGTTCTCCCTTTGATGTGTCGTAAAGACCATCACGCGAGAGTAGATCGAACACCGAATGTTAGTCACTCGGCAAATAGCAAGCAACTCATCCAGACTATTAGGGATTCGGTGAGCGGTAGCTCGCTACTCCGAATAACATATTTGTAGAGCCGCTTTTACATATAACAGGTACTGCAGAACATGAAGAATCAACGAATCTTGATAAAAATGAAATGAATATCAGAAAATTAAAATAAATTGTTTCACTTTGATCGCAGTGCAAAATATTTGTCCGCAGTATGCCACACAACTGACACACACGCATGCATGTTAAGAAAGAAAAACCATTTCAAGAATATCACTGCGAGGTATCCCGAATGACGAGAAATATGCTGTACCGCTGCCAGGAAACGCCCTTCTAATCTCGCGGCGCCCTTTAGAAAGCAATCTCGCGCGTCGCCCAGGAAGCTGCTTCCCCTCTGCCTCGCCGAGATGACGCGCGCGGCGGCGCCGGAGCCACGGAGCGATGGAGCTGCGAGTACAGGACAATCGACCAAGGGCGAACCGCAGGCGGGCCCCGGCCACCCGCCAGCAGGCGGCACACCCGCTGCCACAGCAGTCGCCCGAGCCGTGCGAGCCGCTTGGTCGTCCTCCCGCCCCCTCCGCCTCCACTCGCCCCCGCCACGCCCGCCCCCCCACACCCCATCAAAACCTGTCCGCTCCGTCCCCTGTCACTCCGCTTGAGTTCCATCCTCGCCCCCGTCTAGTTCCACCCTCGCTCCCTCCTCCCCCTCGCCCCCCTCTCCCCTTGCCCTCTCGCCTCTCCTCCCCTCGCCCCCCTCCCCTCGCCCTCCACCTCCTCGCACCCTTCCTCCCCCTCGCCCCTCCTCCCTGCCCGCCACTCCTCCCCTCGCCCACTCCCCCCCCTGCGACCCCCCCCGTCCCCCGAAAGACGGGGGCGCGAATAGGGGTCGCCCCCAGCCCCTCGCCCCTCCTCCCCCAGGCGCCTCCGCACCTGCGGCCCGAGGCAGCGCCCCGCCGACCTCCCCCCTGCGCCCTCCCTCCCCTCACCGGGCCCCCTCCACCCCTCACGCCCTCCTTCCCCTGCCCCCCTACCTCCTCCCCGCCCCTCCTCCCTCGCCCCTCCTCCTCTCGCGCCCTCCTCCCCTCGCCGCCTCCCCCCTCCTCCCCTCGGCCTTCTTCCCCTTTGCCTCCTCCTGCCCCTCGCCCCTCCCCCCCCGCCCCTCGCCCCTCTCCCCTCGCCCCCCTCCCCTCGCCCCTCCACCCCCTCCGCCCACTCCACCCTCGCCCCTCCTTCCCTCGCCACTCCTCCCTCCCTCCTCTCCGCCTCCTCCCCTCGCCCCTCCTCCCCTCGCCACCTTCCTCCCACTCCCGCCCTCCTGCCCCTCCGCCCCTCCTCCCACTCGCCCCTCTCCTCGCCCCTCCTTCGCCCCTTCCTCGCCCCTCCTCCCCTCGCCCCTCCTCCCCTCGGCCCCTTCCCCTTGCTCCTCCTCCCCTCGCCTCTCCTCCCCTCGCCCCCTCCCCTGAATCCGTCCCTCCCCGCGTCCCTCCCCCCGTCCCACCCTGCCTCATCCGCTCCTCCCCGTCGCGATCGCCCAAGCAACCCCCCGCTCCGCTGGCAGTTCGCTATTAGAGCTGCCCCAGGACAGGGGGAGGTAAAATTTCAGGTCAAGGTTGGAAGAGCGTATTCAAAGAGCAGTGATGATATGAGTGATAATGGTATGAGGCGTTCGGGTGTAAATAAAGGTTTCTGACATTTTGGGCGTAATCGTGATTCTTGGCTTTGATGAAGGATAGGGAAAATCTCTATCCAAAACAGGGTATGATAATGCACTCGTAAATTATGGCATCGGGAATTCTTGTTTCGGGTAAACTGTGGCATCGTAGTCCTTTTTCGTATATTTACAAACATGAAACGTCAGAAACTATTATTTACAGCTGAGCGATGCAATGTCGTTTTTACTAAAGTATTGAATACTTAGCAACCACTAAATTTTTCGTAATTAGCCATGAATGTTATGGCAAAATAAGGAACAAGACTGGAACAAAGAATGAAGTGCAACTGGAAGACCTCGCGTTCGATCCCGGCCAGGACCCAAACATATTCTAAACGAGATAATCATCAACGATATTGTGGTCTCGATCGAGATCGGATTTCCACTGATCGCATCGATGGTTTGCCTGATCTTCAGATTACAGACGTATTCAAATTATTAGCTAAATCATGACGTTCCATAATATGAGAGAAACGCTGTTAATTGTAATGTCTGTGAGAGGTCCTGGCAGATTGCATATTGTCGAAGGGACAATGAGGCAATACCAATACAAAAAAATCCTTCAAAAATAACTTTTTCCCTCAAATTAGAGTGGTGCCTTAATGAAGGACGCATTTTATGCATGATGAAACACAGTGCCACAAAGACAAAAGTGTCTTCAAGAATTTGGAAGAAAAGCAATACAAAGTGTTACTATGGTCACGGAATAGCTCGGACGTTAATACCATACAAAAATTTATGGAATATTACCAAGAGAAGAATAAGGAAATATACAAGAGGTCGTGGGCAAACTTGAGGAGATTTGATACCACGACGATGAAACTAAAATCTCTGGTGAAAAGTTGGTAAACATTCCGCCAAACTGGACAAAGTTGTTGATTAAGAACAAAGATACGCACACTAAGAGTAAGTATTAAATGTATGACGGGAACATGAACACGAATGTTAAAGTGTAATAAAAGTGTAATAAGTGTAATAAATAAATTGTAATAAAAATGTCTTCAGTCTAATTACTTGAACACGTCGGTATTGTCGGAGCAGCAGACTACACATCGGGAACGTTATCCTTTTCTCACATCCTGTCCGCATTCCCATCCTGTTCTGATTTAAACGCAACCACTAGTCGAAGGGTTTTGATGTTTTGGCAAACTCGCGCAAGAGTACAGTGATTGGTGTTTCCGGGCACATCAACTGCTATGGCCATTACTCTCATTAGTGTACAGAATGTGTTATCGGGGTAGATGGCGGTATCCCTCCCCCGCTGAATGGTGAGATAGGAAGCCACCCTACACGCCGGCTTCCGTGAGATTTTCCCGTTTAGATCTCCACCCAGCGGGGCACCGCCTCAGCCGGGATAAGCTCTAAGCTTCCAGACTGCTCACCCGACATGTGTGGTAACGTAGTGTGTTTGAAAGTGTATGTGTTAAGGGCAGTGGATAGGACAAGGAAGAGGAAGGAACAATTGTGCGTGGTCCGTGCCCGTTTTTAGGGTAGTGCCTCAGCAATCACCTGGTATTGATCGTAGAAACTATGGACAAGTACTTATCAGAGCAGCCAGACGCTACAATTGTCCTTCAGACTACAGCTGAATTAGATCTAGCGATCACGCTTGAGCCCAAATCCCGCCATCATAGGTAAAATGTTCGTTAAATGAAGAAGGTACATCAACTTAAACTTTATTCCCTTCACATGAACTTTACAATGGGACAGCTTCGGAGTGAACAATGTCCCACTCCCACTATGGAGAGTGCTTGTAACACGAATACGCTCTCCGTGCGCGTCCGTGCAATGCCAGCGGCCTCCAGGGTTGGGCTTCCACTGTGTTATGTAGCTTACGTTATGTAGCCCTTCGCATATTGTTTGTAACGGTAACGCACAATTAAACTCTATTTCTTTTGTTATCGCGAGCAGCGACGGCTTAATTTTTCGGAGTGTCGCTTCATTGCTTCAAGACGTGACTTTGCGAGCGTGAACCTGCGCGTTCGCCTCCGTGGAGTCGTCTCTCTCGGCGGCTTCCCGTGCGCTCTCCGGCACGGCTTACCGTCTCGTCGCGGTCCACACCACGCGCTGACCCGCGACTGCCGCGTAGACGACTCCCGTGTTGACTCTCGTACACTCCTTGACCGAGCCCCCGACCGGACTCGTACGGCGTAGGCTACCTTACACCAGTTGCTGTCTGATCCCCCAACTGGACTGCACGACTGGCGCCCGTCGCCCGTTAAGTATGAGGCGAGGCCCTGGACAGCCTCGCCTCGAGGCTCCCCGTGTCACTGGCGGCGTATCCTTGCCTCCCCAGGTACAAAGGGCTGACCTTATCAAAAGGGACTCAAACCCTCGATCTTCCCGCTCGGAATCGCTACAGAGACAGCAGCTGCTGTCACTGTGGTGGCAGAGATGTTGTGAGCAAGTAAGGGCGCCTTCCCGCGCCGCCACGGCAGCGCGCGTACGTCAATCAGCAGGGCTCTTCGCCGACCCTCCGGCGACGACGGACAAAGGGATCGCAGCAGGTATAAACAGCAGCTCTGCGCTGCGGCCGTGGCGCAGTGGGAAGGCTGCCATTTAAAGCTATATTCTGCTAGCGGTGGCGGGTAAGCCCCCTCACCTCGCGTAGCGAGAGCCCGCCACCGTTTGTCGCAGCAGCGGACGCCCGCTGCACATGGAAAAGGCCTTACAAGTTCGCCAAAACGTCAAATCTTTCGTTAAAAGGAAGCGTGTAAATCGAGCATACGGGCAGAGATATGGACTGATCCTGGACGTTATGTAGCCCTACGAGTATGGGTTGTAACGGTAAAGCACAATTTAACGCCATTTCTTTTGTTATCGTGGGCAGCCACGGCTTAATTTTTGGAGGATCGCTTCATTGCTTCAAGACGTGACTTTGCGAACGTTTTCGACCCGACAAAAATATTTTCCCGAGCTGGAATTGGAACTTGAGCTCATAGATACCAATGCTCTAATACATTATACTGTTGCGCAGTTTAACATTATCACCGGTTTTTAGTAAAACCACTAAAAAGAATTAAAAAAACTGTAAAAAACCACAAATAATATTTTTTTGAAATTGAAAATGGCCTATGATCTTCATGTACAGTGCCCCAAAAATTTGAAAGATCCGTTTCAATTTCGAAATGCCGCGACCTTAATTCAATGGGTGAAAATCTGAACGGTTTAGGTGACATTTTATAAATTCTGAGAAATCTGTTTCAGTCATTTTCACTGTAAAGTAGTGGTGCTTTGTACCATCATTTGACGGCATTTCAATTGTTCATTAAAACCACGAAAATACATTGTCACTGAAATATAGCCTAAAATAAACACAGTTTGTCTCAGAATTCATACAATGTCACTTACACCGTCCTGGTTTTCACCCATTCAATATATTATGAATGGTTAAAGTGCAAATGTTGTTCACAAACAAAGAACGTCAGGTAGGCAGACACACAGACAGAAAATAACATTTTTCTTTTCTTCCTTTTTTAATTTTTTTTTGGATCCGAAGCCCACAATATGTGCGTTTGCGTCAAAATCGTAACATCGAGATTTTGCAGCAGTCTATACCTTTTGCTGTATTAGGAATGCAAGACGTAATAATAAATACACTATTGTATATACATAGTTTTTACGTATTACGTACATTGAATTGTGTGCATTTATGCATGTTTGCCAAAGATGTGGAATATCCTAAAATGGATAATGGATCTCGAAGTAAAAGCAAAGTCGGTAAACGAATCATTTCTATGATCTCAGTTATTTATCGACAATTACACGTAAACGTTATTTTAAATATTACCTTATTTTCAACACTAATTACCATATTACATGTTTGAATTTAAAATCAACCCTCCACTTTCATCATCGAAACCAAATTTGGAACGGT
>BOPP01000081.1:4406803-4423424 GCA_017312745.1 Gryllus bimaculatus
CGAAGGCGCTGACACAGGTGAAACGTTACTGACTTGTTTCTTTAGTTCTTCGAGAAGTTTCTTGATAATGTTTGTAGACAAGAACACGAAAATCAATGGAACAATTGGAAATGTTAGGACAATTATTATTAATAACATTGTTCCGAAATTTATATTTTGCATCAAATTAAACTATCGTAACGTATTAGCCAGCATGCCTCGTGGCGTCTATTTGGGGACGCTTGGTAGAGGATTAGTAAGATTAAACTCCTCGCCACAGGAAGGAGAGAACGGTTTTTCCGTAAAGCAAAAACGCTTCCGGTCTTAAGAAACGGAGACCCAAACCCTTTTTAATTATTAGCATTATAACAGCGGTGGAGGTGGCGTGACGTAGTAGGTCACGTTGGTCTCGATTATATAACGGAGTGTACAGAGCCAGTGGGTGGGTTCTGGAGACAGTGGGAGAACCTCGTGCATGTGCACAACACTTGGCGCCACGACTGTGCATATGCGGGCCAGGCTCGCGAGGCAAGTCACGAGTTGACGAAGCCTGCGGAGGACTTTGTGTCCCTGGGTGACTGTGGTCACGTGGGAGCAATGCTGTGTGCGTGCTCCGCGGTGAGGAGTGGTTGAGTGCCACGATTCACGCCGATTCTCAATCGGAGAAGATCGCTCCTGCGATCGAGGCAAACCATCCGTTGGTACGCTAGAACGGACTTTGTATCCCAATGTGACATCCGGTCACGGAAGGTAGGCTTTGTGCGCGCTTCAGAAGTAGGAGTGCCGTATGCCACAAATCGAAACCGATCAATCGAGTTTGGATCGCTCCCGCGATCAGGGGATAGTAGGTCTATCAGAGCTAGGGTGTAAGAAGGAAATTAATTGTAAATATTTGTTGTGTTTTCTTTGTTAATACATATAGTTGTTATATGAAAGCTCTGTGTCTGTGTTCGCTGTGAGTATCCATGCCGTCACACTATGTATCTATTTTCTATTTTTGTAATTTCATACATTGCATTTCTCTAATTCGTAGTTTGAGTCACTTCTCATTTATTTCTATTATTACTATCACAAATTGCACGATGAGTTAGGCTACTATTGTTACTGGTTTTAAGGGTAATTCATGATCCTACTTGTCACATTCCTTTTTCTATATGCTTTCTCTCACGGTTCTAATTCTTTTTAAAAAATTCGATCTATAATTTTACCTTGATCACCACAATTCTATTCGTCTCGAGAGAGATTCCCAGGACTTTTCAGTCAACTATGTCACCTCACAACATGCAGTGTTTTTTCACACTATCTGGCCATGGGCATTCCATCAGGAATCTTACCATGAACTCATGGGCGACGGTACACCGACGCCGGATCTCGCTATCCATCGCGGCAAAATCAACGCCACCTCCCGAGCAAAAAGCATGCACAACACTTATAGGACTGATATCGTGAGCGACAAATACTAAGGTCATTGCTTTTAGTCCTTCAATCAATTATCGAACTCATCAGTTACCTTCGTTCTTAGAGTCTGCTCTATAAGTACGATTGATTTTAGTTCTCGTAGTTTCGATAGGATCCATTTCTCTTTCAGATCCAGTTCTCCCTATTGCTGCCCTCAGATTGCCCGTATCACTGTGCCTCCTCCTCCCCTCGTGTCGCCAGCAGTCACCCCCGCCTCCGTCACCGCCGCCGCTGAACCACCGCTCGCGTTCGACGTAATTGGCGGGTGGCGGTTGACCGGCGCGGACGCCCAGCCCTGGCCAGTTGATTGTAATGGTGGCGGCGGCAGCGCACAGTGAGCGAAACGCGATTCCAAGGGAATAACAAATGAGCTCAAACTAAATCATTCCACCTAATGGTACTACTCTTTTTTGCGGAGAAGGTATTGCATGAGAATTTCGAAATTTTTGCGATTGAATCTGGGGAAATCAAAACTCAGAATAATTTGTGTAAAAATTAACAAGAATTCTCTGCAGTTCTAAAGCGCCCCGTGATTCATTGCTGAATTTGATTTTCTTGAAAAATGTTACAGTCTGATGTATCTAACACATTTGAAACTACTCATAAATAATTTTGCAGCTTACTCTAAAATGGAACTAATAAGTGGGTCATGCAGCAATATCGTAATAAATGGCTCAAAGATTTCGGTAATGTTCTAGTATAATTAAAAGAAAAAGTATTTTTTTATTATTTCTAGATTATCTCCATGGGTAAGAGATAATATAAAGTCTTCTGTAATTATTTGTTTCAATATTATCAATTTATGTACGTAATTCTTGTAAAAGCAATTTCAATGACAGAAATTTAAAATAGTTTCACATTAAAATGTTGTTAAACTGAAGGAATCTTCGAAAATAGACCTTGCGATTCCATTCTTACAGAATAATTAACGAAATAAAATAAGATGCAAGTAAGTTCATCAGAATCCCAGTGGATATTTTTTCATTAGAAAATATGCTGATGCTTTTGAATGGTTCTTAACCGGTTCTCAAATGAACCTCAGCATCACATAAATGGGGTCATTTGAATTGTTATTGTTCTGGTAAGGTATGTGAGGATCTGCATGCCGAAAGCAGAGAATCTTACACCCATAAATAATGATTAGTAAATGCGAAATATATTTTTACGATTTTTGACCACTGAAAATATAAAATGCGAACTTTGTGTCGCATGAAGCCTCCCCTCTGTTGCTCGCACCGCGTCCTGGTTTCGTGCCGTTGTGGGAGACGGAATATACCGTGCTTTATTAGTGAATTCGCTTGGAAATAAATAATTTGTATAGTTTGGTTTTGCACAAAATGCATAGTATATATCGTGAAATGCACACTAAAATTCTACTTCACATTCTTGAATTCTTCATTGCACCTTACCAGTTGTTACATGTGTATATACAGCTGAATAAACTAAATAACCAATACAGTGTTAATTAACTAAATGCAGCGCGAGTTTATTTAAAAATTAACTTAATAGGTGACACACCCTACAATTGTTTTGGAGTGGTTGATAATTCGTATGCTGAAATTTTTAAATAGCGACAAGACGAACAGTCCCAATTATTGCAGCCTTGTAGTGCTACAAAATGTAACAAATGTTTTGTGAAATTCTTGATAATCATGAGGAAGATTTGAAAATATTGAAAACTAAACTTTAGAAACACTTGAAGGTACATTTGACGATTTAAAGTCATCCATCATCTTACGAAGAAGAACATTCTTAATTATACTTTCGGACTTCCAATGTAGTCGTTACAACTATTTTCTTTTGGATGAGATGCCATTTTATAACGGCTCCAGTGGTCTCTTTCCTCTGGAAGCAATCACTCATTTCCAATAGTGTGGGATAACTTGGCACCTATAACGTTTTCCGATATTGCCTCAAAAGAAGACTTGTTTTCTTTGCTTTGAATATTGGATAACGTTTTTATCCCTGCAAGCTAGATAAATGAGTCATAAATTGTACAAGACTTGTTTATCTCAGTAATACTTCGCATAATTTTATCCAGTCGAGTGATTATGAAGCACTCGCGCAAACAATTACCAAGTCGTCATTAGTGACTCCATTAGTTTAAACAAAATAATAACCAATTAGCTGGTATTACTTTGTCTTTATTATTAATTCAACACTAAATAAGAGTGTATCAAAACGGACATTAACACCTCGGAAGCACATATCACTTTTACCTAAGGTTACTGCAGACCAGTACGTTTAAAAATGTAAGGAAAATATATTTTTAATTTGAAAATACTGTGTTTATAATAGTGGTTACATTTTTATGTGTCACTTTTTGAATTGTAAATGTGGCACATAGTTTTAAACATAAATACATTAGTTTCTTGATGACGTGCTGCTTGTTCTGCGGGAACAACCTGACCATCGTTACCGTGTTGTCTCCAGTGCTCGCTTCCGGAATACTTTTCCTAGTCGCCATTTTGTTATGTTCTAGGAAACTCAAGGAACACAACAACAGTACAAATCTATTAACAGTTTATTCCGAGCGGCTGAATATCACTTTCCAAAAAAAAAAAACAGTCCAAAATACAAAAAGCTAGATAACCAAGTGTCTAGAAGATGTACCATAAGCGAGCGGGCCAATCCAATTACCAGAAGAAATTTGAATGTCTGAGCTATGTTGTTATACAATATTCCAAAAGTCTTTCGTTATCGCTCGCGACCAAAATCAGTCTCACATTGCGGGCGCCAAGCGCGCCGCTTATGAGCGGCGCCGCTACTTCCCCTGCCTCACACAGGGTTGAGGGGAGCGGGGGGGGGGAGGAATGCCCCCTCTCTTTCCTGTGGGCGCAGTCCGCGTCTTTTCGCTCCTCCGTGCCCGCTGCCGTGTCTAGCGGAGAGACGGTGGACCTCTTCTCTCTCGCGGCGCGCCTTTTCGGTAGTGGCGGTTTCATCTACTAATTTGACGGCTACAGCATACACATTCAGAGCACTTGGTGCGTACGTTTGTGTTTCGACGTGTTGCATGAGCATTGCCTTCCAGCTGTTTTGCAGCTGCGCTAGAAAAGCGAAAACTGAAGAGGTGCAAGATAAATGATGAGGAAGAGATAATTGGAAAGGACCAGTACGAAAATGTATTAGTATTTTTATGAGTATAAGAGTATGCGTTTGTTTATGTAATCTTGTGTTTCTTTCACTCTAAATGTTGCCTGGCGAGTTTGATTAAGAATATTGTGCCTGAGTGGCTGGAATTACAACTCATATACTATGAAGAAGAAAAAATCTGTTTTACTGAATTTCACACATACTGAGAGTAATGATGCATGGATTTTTCTTCATTGAAGAAAGTGTCACAACGTCAAAAACATTTTTCTTCGATAAAACAGAAAAAGTGTCTGGTCAGGTAGTTCTAAGCTTTAGTTCTGATAAATTTTAAGTCCATAAAGTGAAACAAATGCCAATAAATTGTTTAAGCAGTACTGAGATTCCTTCTGCATTTAGATATTTTAAATTTTAATTTCTTGAAAATAATTTTCAACCGCAAGTGAAGACAATTACCCACTTTTGAGCTTTACAGTGTGAGCGAATGTGAACGAATGGGCTAAAGAATGCTAGTGACTCCCAAAATTTGAAACATTCTACTCAGTTACCGGTAACGCTTTTTAAAGGTAAATAAAAAAAAAAAAAAAAAAAAAAAAAAAAAAAAGACTAAAGGTCAATAATAACGACTAAAGATAAACTCGTGTTTCTAAAGTCCAAGTTTTGTTAAATTAATGTATCCCGTTACCTCTCTCTACCTCTTGCTAAGGTTTATATTACTTTTACTGTTTAATTTGACAATTAATCATCCATTATTCGTAGTGTATCAATCTTGAACGCAAATAATTGAACTCTCTTCGTATACTACTGAAACAAATTGACAAAAGATTTTAGACTCTCGTCTCCTGTATCAAGTTTCAGAATAAAGCAAACAAGTGTCCAAAAGCGAGAGGAGTTAAAATTGATAGCAAGTTACAAGTGCACCGCTTCGCTTCGCGCCGCGCCGCGCCGATGCGACTAACTTTCCACTCGGGCGATCGGCAGCGAGGCGAGCTAAGCAGCGAGGGCTGGGCGGGCGGCGCGGGCGGGCGCGGGCGGGCGGGCGCGCGGCGGGAGCGCGGGGCGCGGTGCGCGGGGCGGGGCGCGGGCGGGGCGCTGGGCTGCGCGTGCGGGAGGGCCCAAGGGGTAAGCTAAGCCGATGACTCGTGGCGGGCGAGTCCGTGCGAGTGTCGCTTCATCACGTGCGGAATGTAAGCCACAAGTACGCTATCGTCCATGGCAAACGCCTTGAATTTGCGCCTCGGGCTGCCGAATTTCCCATTATCGGACGTACAAGGGCGATAGGGCGGATAAGTGTCCCGACGGGAAGTTGAGGCAGCGCGCGTCAAATTCCCGCTGATCCGAAGGCGCGGCGCCGCCGGCACGGCCGGCGCCGCCCCGCGTCGCCGCCGTCGCCGGCCACGCAAAACAGCGCTTCCGTGGCCGCCTCACCCGCGCGCGGCTGCGGCGGAGTGCCGTCCAAAGCGAAAGCGACTCGCTCACGGCCGCCAGCCGCTCAGTCTGGTGGTGTTCATGGGAAAATACGCGCCTCAACATAATTTACCTGGTTCCCGTTTGGTTCGCATTGCTCGTCAGAAAAAAACAGGAACATTGGTGAAAAAGAGGCGGAATAAAATAAAAAGAGTTTGATAAATTAAAATGAACGAAAATAAGCAAAGTGGGGTACACAGGTGGAATCATCAGAAAATGCAATTATATTATTGTATTGACATATCTTCTAGAAGTCATAATTTCTTAATTCAAAAGCATGCATTTGGAATTGCAACAGGTCTTTGGGTTGGAAAGGAATTTAGGTAACGTAGTACATGAAAATGAAAGTCTCAATTACAGTAGTGAGCGAGAGAAAAGAATGTAGAATAATTAAGAAATAAAACCATACAATGCAACTCTGCAATAAAATATAACGAATGAACCAACCAACTTGAATTATAACCAAAGGTATTAAGGAAACAGAAAGAAACATGAAAACATGAATCTATTAATTTTGGGCACAATGTTCAACGTGAAATAAAAAAAAATTCAAAACCAACAAAATTTTACATCATATTACTGACGTATCTCCTGAAAGTCAAGATTTCTTAATTTAAAAGCAACTTTTTGGAATGGCAACAGGTCTATCGTGCAAGCGAGGGATTTACCGCACCGTTTTACATCCCGCATCATTGAAAGGTCCGTTTCCGAAGCTCGCGCTCTCTAGAAGCTATCAACTCGTAAACGATGCCTCCCGGCGACCACTTTAGAAGAATATTTTTTGATGACACAAATACGCCTTCGCCACTGAGGACTTTCCGCCTTTCAAAACTTCACGCATCTCAACGTTTAATGAATCGATTACGCTAACCACTCACCCCCTCCTCCAAGATGGGCAATGTCAGTCAAATCTAACCTCTGTGGACTTCTGATAAAAAATATTATCGGTTAGATACGATAAATAATAATAATAATAATAATAATAATAATAATAATAATAATAATAATAATAATAATAATGTAAATCAAATTGTAGGAAGGAGCATTGGTGATCTAGTCATTAGATGACGGCAGGAAGTCAAATCTTCCGACGACCTCAGCAGGTTCATCGGTGAAACTAAAAGGAATATATGACAAACAAAAAACTTGTTAGGAAATCTTGTTTTGATATGCCTTGTACTTTACCCTAACTGAAAACGTTTAGAAAGAAGTAAACATTTTAAAACAGACCTATGGCTGCAATGTAGCGTAAAATTGTATAAAAATCGGTGATGAAATTAAATAATATCTAGACATAATAGGGTCTTGAAAAAAGATGTATGGATATTAAAAACAAGCGTTGCATGAAACAGCACGGCAGTTCTTGGGATGTAAGGAGCAAATGAAAATAATCAGAGGATTAGAGTTAACAGCATTATCAAGCTCGTCTACAAAACGGGATATTCGACGCGAAGATACTATAAGCAAGAAAAGAATGCTGACAAATAAGCCATTTATTCGGAATATTGTGAAGAAGAAATCTGTATGCTGCTTTTGCGGAATACACTCAAAAGATATATCTGAAATAATAATTATCTGGTTTATCTTGAGATGCACGTATATACACCCGATAAACGACCAGCGTCACCATTTGAGCGGCCAGTGTAATCACGAACATTTCTGGTGAACTCAAATTCCCTTCTTTTTTAATTTTGTGAATTTTATTTCATCAATAGATGCAGACATCCTAAACAATACACATTAGCAAGTTTTTTTCCATTTCTGATTTCCAGATGTCTATTCAGCCGTGATCGCTAAAGCATGCTACACTCCTGGTCAGGTTGTATTCATGTCTTGCATCGACGACAGTGGGCAATTGCGATGTGCACAGAATTTATTTGGGCGTTAATAGGATAATGAACTTGAAAAGTTTCTTCTTATTGTACATCACCAACGAAGTCGTCGTGTAGCATACGCTGTTAAACTTATTTGAAGAGTACTCGTTTCTAGTGGGGACGCGTTTAGCAGTCAGATGAATCGTTTGTTGCCGATGTTGTTGTTGTTGGTATTATTACTATTACTATTATTATTATTATTATTATTATTATTATTATTATTATTATTATTATTATTATTAGTATTATTAGTACTGTAGAATTTTCAGGAGAAACACTCAGATGATATCTATCTTGGAGCAAAAAAGCACTGTGTTTCGTTTACCTATTTTTAGAGGGCAGTAATTCAAAAGTATCGTACTCTTCATGCAAAATAAATGAACTTGCTGTTGGTTTAACTGTTTGCAATTTTATTGTTAACTTGTTCAAATCCGATTCCTAGTATATCGTAAGTAAAATCGTTATTTTAGCGTTACTCCTTAATTACTTTTTTAAAGCACAGTATCATAAACTGTGATATTTATTTTTTAACAATAACTATACAATGATAAAAGTGAAATAGAGTTGAATGAATATAAACGTTAATTGCAAATTATTATATCGTATTACGTTATAACGAGTTAGTTTTCAGGAAGGAGATAATGTCCGAGAACCAATTAACATACTCCTGGTACGATATTTTTACAAGCCTTACTTTTCTTCCCGAAATCGGCGTTGGTTCTCATGACAAAACGATTGCGAATTCGATGTAGTACCCAAGCCTCGACTACTGCAAGAATCACACATGACCAAATATGCAGAAGTTCCTATGACTACATCACTTTTCAGGCTGTCGTGAACACATGATGTTTACTTCATGATTCTATTAAATTTGATTATGCAACGGGAATTTTTGTAAATGAAATTAAAGAAATTCAGTGCTTCCATTTCCCTCATGTTTAAATGATCCACTGCTCTATTTCACATCTTTCGTCAGAATTTGTTGAACGAAAACTCTGTAGGTATTCTTTTTTTTTCGACTGCGAAAAAGAAGAATATGTTTCTTAACTTTTTTTATAGATTTCATGAGAAATTCGCAGTTATTGTTCAAATATACCAATTTCGTTTCAAAAGAATTTTTGTTCTGAAAATTGCCAAAAATGTCAATTGATAAACATTCAAACCTCACACAAAGTTACAAATAATGGGCAAAAGAATGTGATGTTGGAACATTATTATAAATCTGCAGCGACGGGTATCAAAGTACCAGACATGTTGCTTGTAGGGTCTCTAGCACCTAAGAACACGTGGCAGTTGTGAGCGGGATGGGGTGGGGTGGGTTGATTGAATAATTTTTCCGGGAACGTCAACTGCTTTGGTCATTAGTTCCGTTTGTGTAGTAATTGTTTTATCACGGGCGGTGGCTGTGCTTTCTTCCCCCATTTGATGGTGACATTCTGCTACAACCAACACGGGGATTTCCCACTCCAGGCATCTCCCACATCGTGGTACCACCCCAGTCAGAACAAGCTCTAAAGTCCTGACTCGTCTCCCGACATGTGTGGTAATATGGTGCATGTTAGTGAAAGAGTATGTGCGCATTAGAGGAAAGGTTAGGCCAAGGAAAAGGAAGGAAAAATCACCCTCGGTCCGTAGGCCCGATTGTTACTAAACTACTACAGCATTCTCTTGGTATTAATCAGAGAAACCACGGAAAACCACCGATCAGAGCAGTCGCCGCTAGAATTATTCTCCGGACAGATGGTAAATTTGCCATAGCACTATAGCTGGTGTCAAAATCCTCAACCGTGGGGACTCGAACCCTAAGACCTCCCAGTCAGAATCGCGGCGTTGCTGGCTTTGAGCTACACTCGGTCATGCAGGTGCGGGGGGGGTGGGCGGTGGGCTGTGTGGAGCATGTGGTACGCTGGGCAGCGCGCTGTGCGGGGTCGGTCGCTCTGTCGGCCGCTGCCGCTGTCCTTCACTCCTGTCCTCGGCCCGCCTGCCCGCCGCACGGTAATTACCCGCCACACTTCCCTTACAATGGAGTGCGACCTCATCGCTCGAGCGGCCATCTGTCCTCCCCGATCCTCCGCCTCCTCCTCCGCCAGCCGAGGCTTACGATCTTCCGAAAACAGGATGCGGAGCAAACACATAACAAATGGAGAGGCGTTAAAAATGAAAGACGCCAATCCGGAGCGAATGACACATTAGAGATATGAAAACTTGTAATGATATTACGTCGAAATTCGCACTCATTTCTTTTTTCGTTCTCTCATATTATTGATACATTTAAGCTAGACTGAGGGACTTATCTCGAGTTATTGCTGTCGTAAAGGAGGAATGATAAAAATAGGAGAACGATGGAATGATTGTTGGCATGTGAAGTAATTAGCATACAGCTATCACGTGGGATGTATCACGAGGTTTATTTCGAGAGAACTGCAGTTTTACTAATCTAATTTGAATCTACGTTGATCTTGTGGGGTACTGCACGGCAGTTCATTATACAATACTTGCAACATCATAAAAAGGCATCATTATTCATTTAGCAATTTGGAAAGTGGACATCTTTCTGATATTAGATTTGAATTACATTTTGCAATTTTTTATTGCAAAAGAGTGATTTGTATGAAAGCAATATGTAATGTTTTTAGTGTAGAGAAATTTTATTCCGTAATTTCATGCCTACAAATTTGACCATCTATACGATAACGGCCGTTCGGGACCACGATTTAAATGTCCCGCAGCAAGGAAGCCGCGGTGACAGCTGGACAGGAGTCCCTTGCTGCCTGCGGCAGAGAGAGCGCGATGGAGGCGGCTTGAGGCGGCCGTCATGGTTCAGCAAACGCCAACGCCGTAGGCAGTGCAATAGTTTCTGCGCTGGCCAACAAGCCACCGCTAGACGGGGCGTAAAGGAGAAGCGCCCCAACAGAGAAGTGTGGTTGTTCTTTAGGGTGTTCTAGTGCAATGCGTTTTATAAAAGGGAATAGTGTTATGAAGACGAAATATGCTATGAAGTTGATTGTGGAACTGAACTCCTTATAGAACATCCGGGTAAACTGTGACTTAGATAGAATTCGATACATTTTTCAGATTTACGGAAAATTGGCAACGTTTGTTGATACGATTTCCTCTCGTGGCTAGTACAAATAAAACTGACTCGCCAGGAATCATCAATCAATCGATCGTTTCTGGCAATTGCCATCCCAACTTTTATCAATACCTCCCAAGAATATGTTATTTAACATTCATTAATACTTTTGCAGACGAACGTGAAAAAGGCTGTTCAATGAAGGGATTTGATCCTAAATGAGCGTGTACGTCGTTTGGCCAAACATTATTATAGTGAGGGCAAGGCAACATTACAATAATAATAATAATAATAATAATAATAATAATAATAATAATAATAATAATAATAATATACTGTTACGCAATAATTACATTCTTTTAATAACTGTAGAGTAAAACATGAAATGTAGAAATATGCCACACAAAAACACGATTTCTAGTGTTTACACTCAAGAGTCATTCCTATTTCATAAGAATAATTTGGGGTAAGTAAGATTTTACGCTTTTAACGTTTTTGTTATTATCAATTATTAATATTTTTATAATTATATTATATTATTAATTTTTTATTATTATATTTAACATATTGATTTTATATAACTACTATGTACAGTAATAATTATTTGTAGCTTAACGATAATATTATAAAATACCTAGTTCAGCCTATAATTTTAACGTATTAAACCCATCCATTCAGAAGAGGCGACTGATTGAAAGCGTGCCTCGATATTCCCGTCATGCTTCCATAGACCTCCCTGCTCCCCTCCCCCCCGCCTCCGCCCTTCTTCCGCTTGGCTCCTCAGCTGTCGGCTCCTCAGGCGCGCACTGCGCCGCCGCGCCGCTCTGTCACCGCGTGTGCGCCGCTCCGCAGATCTGGGTTAGAGGTCGTCTCGCGGGCGCGCGCGGCGGGTGCGCGCGGTCCATTGGGGGAGCTCAATCGATACAAATAAGCGGAGGGCAGCCCCGCCGGCTGCACGCGCCGCCCGCGCCGCCCGCGCCGGTTAAAAGCGCGTAATAGGACGTAATGGGACGTGATCACTGGCACCTGCCCCGCGGGCGCCGGCGCCCGCTGCGGAGTTCGACGCCACCGCAGCCCGCCGATGGAACCGTCCACAGGCACAGCAGGGGCGTCAATTCGGGAATACATGTACACGCCCTTCCATCACGTGTCTCACAGACGTCCACTTCACAGAAAATTGAAAGGCATTGGAATTGCCGCACCCCGAATAGGATGGAGCTGTTCAAACGAAGTAGTGTACTTCAATTCTCTAATGTTAGTAACGTGTCTTCTTTTTGGCAATATTAATGAAGTGACTATCTTGTATATGTATTGAATATTTGAGGAGCGTTAATGCAAATAACAACATGTCCATTAAATCAGATTGTTTTAGAAACAGCGAAAAACTGATTGCTGACAAGTTATCGCCTTTTATAACACTGTAATCAAATCAGTTATTTTAATTATGACAATATTTCAGGTTAAAAATTGGACACGATTGCTTTTGTTTGGAAAATTTGGACATGTTTGCTTTTTTTCGAATCACCCGGGGACATGTTAGATTTTGCAGAAAATAGGGCAACTGTTACCATCACATTTGATTGGAATAAATTATTTTACTGCAGTGTGTATGCAAATATTTTATTTTTCCAAACAGGCAAAACTACTACAACAATTTTTGTAGCTAATGTAACCATTTTGGGTCTCTTATTATATTACAAAGAACTAAAAAGAAATAAAAATCTGTATGCTCCGGCCATGATCACTTTGTGAACAATCACAATTATCTTTCAATTCTTGATAACCCATTGCAGTTTGATTTTCAGCTATTGATTCAAGAACGTTTCCAAAGGATAAAAGCAGTAACTTTATCAAATCTAAAATATTGCTGTGGGTTAATTTTCCCTTTAAGAATCTTCTTTCCTTTCATTGTTTTCTGAAAACTGATTCCCTTCACATGTTTGATGTTCCTTGCGTTCTTGTTCATACTACTCAAAGATTTGGTGTTCTTCAAATCCCAATTTTCTGACGAATAAAATGCGACGCAGATTGTGAAGACTTCACAGACGGAATGACGACCTGAGGAGTCACGTGATCGTAATTTCGTCATTTTATTGGTTACACGGACTTGATCTTTATTGCTTACAAGAACGCTGTGGACATAATGGATTTTGCCTGAACCTCGTAAGATTACAAGTAAAATTATTAGGTATATATTTGCTTTTGCTTCTCCACATCAAGGCAGAAGGTGAAGCTGACGGTCATTAGTATTACTGTAATGTTAATTCATATTTTCTCTGATGAACTCCGTTTGTTTTTGCACAAACGTTCCTCATTTATAGCCTTGAATCAGGCTAAATAAATGGCCGAAACGTTGGTATTGTAAAAACACAGACTCTCATTGACCTACCCTAATGGTTTTTCACATGCATTTATAATACGTGGTCAAGATTCACATAAGAATTAATGAAGAATCACAGAATATTAATGAATGAAGTTATTTCATAGATATTGTAATATTTATAACATGTAACACGTTCAATTATTTCTATTAGAAGATTTAAAATGCTTTTACATAAATATATTTAAAAATCTTCTATTTAGAGATATGAGAGAGTCGGAGATTTTGGCCCTGAGTGATTCTTTGAATAGTATAACATATAGAATATGGTTCGAGTCAATGGAATTTATTCAAGGTTTGGGCCTGTGAAAACCGTCACAGCATGAGAAACGACGTTCTTCTATTATTTGTATTTCCGAATGTCTGTCGCCAGAAATTTACGAACTTTTTATTTAAGTTAAAGTATTTAAGTACTAATCTCAATTTTGCTTCCAATCGCGGACATGTTTAAGGGACGTATTTGAAAAAATTGAATATTGTATCATTGTTATTTTAAAAAAAGTTATTACATGTTGCATTTTCTCAATAAAATAATTTTCAATATTTTTCATAACATTCTTAATGTATTACAATACGATTTCATTATCTAGGCCATTCTAACAACTCTGAAAATGAAGACAAACCAATCTTAGATTTATAGAATCAATATGTTTAAAAACGAGCACAATGATAACAAATACGTTTTTAACATTCTAATTATTAATAAAATATGCTGTAATTATTATAAACGTTTAGGTGGTATACCGAAGCGTAACGAAACTACTACTACCGAAACGAAAAACGTGGTTTATTTAATTAAAAGCTACACAATGATTGAAGAGCAAATGAACTGTCAACTATAATGAAATCAACGAATACATTATTTTCTTCGCGTTCTTGATGTCTCAGATTAATATTGCAGCGACTCTTCTCATTTGACCTAAACTCATATACTGTTGAAAAAATGTTTTGTGTTTTAAAACAACAGCTTTCATCAAAAACAGCGACTTAAGGACAGTAAAGTATCTTCATGCGCTGCAATATCCAACCCACAATATCGTCTTTCTATCTAAAGGGAAGCGACATGCTGCTTTATTAAAGTATTCCGCGACAACTCTGCAGATAAGGCAACTCCATTGTCTCAGGCGGTGGAGTTCCAGGAAATGAATCTCTACTCTTTCCCTTCACTAAACCAGGGTGTGAAATTGCTCTCCATTTTATCCCCATTTTCGATATTTTTCAACGTTGATTCATTCGCTTGATGGCAATTTTTTACGCGGCTCTAGACGTTTTGAACGGTTATTAAGTGCCTCCAATGTACTACCCAGACACAGAAGAAAGCGAGTAGTACTGTTATGAATGGATCGTTGACAGTGGAAATCCGAGCATTATTACCCGAGCTTCGTTCGCTAAGGATTCAGTCTTTATTCTATTCGAATTAACTTGGCAATGGTCCGTTAAACCTTTTTGTCCATTAAAGCCTCATTGCTAAGTTCACAAAGGAGTCAATTCAAAGGTTCTATAAGAAAATGCGACCTGCTCAGCATAATTGAGAATTATCACGCGAGCTTTTTTTCGTTTTATCATTATACTTTATATTTGATTTAAGTTTGAATAGTCTACTGTTTCACTAAAATAATGACAAAGCCTCGACGACCACTTATTAAATGCCATATTAAGGCAATTTATTTACACATTTTTAGAGAAGTTGTGTTTTATTAAAGCAAATTACATAGTATTACATATTACTAAAGATGACATTGTTGGCTACGCTGGATTCATAGCTATTTGTGTAATTTCTGACATTTACCCCTGTCGGTATGGGCAGTTGGTTTTGAACGGAAAATCCCCTGTTATTTTAAGGGAAAGGTCCGTTCCAGAATCCCTAAACAAACTCTGAGCTTCATAGAATTGAATATTTACTAATGGCTCAACAACAATGAAATTATAATACAATTTTATTATTTTAGTAACACTCAATACAATATAATGGGTCTGAAGTGCAGTGAATGAATTTAAACTCAGTTTCAGACAGTCACACGCTGCCTTTCATACTTCATTATCAATGTTAATAATACAGACTAATTCCAAATTGCTTTAGGCACGTAATGTAACATTCGTGACTGGTGATAAAAGTAAAGGCTGAAGGCTTGCAGAAAGACGAAACTTCTATTGTGGATGAAAAAGACCGATATTCAAGGGAGGTGATCGTAAATATATCAAGAGCTTGTTTATTTTCGCTGTGAAATTGTTTGTGATTTGTTCACAAAAACTTCAAGCTTAATTAATTTTAGTTTTATAACGGGGGTTTTGCAGTTCATATCAAGTATGGACCACTGAGACAGTATTTATAGTGTCAACCACAACACTAAAGAAGTCCAACTTCATGTCTGAATGGGTACGATAGTTCCCGGCAGATCAAGACACGGAAGATTCTTCTGACTGAGAAAGTTAAGACATTCATAGGCGCTCTCCTTTACTGACAGCATTGAATACCCCCCCCCACACACACACACCAAAAACACTTAAGCGCGATCATCGAAATAAACAGAAAAAGTTTTGAAAACTGCAGTACTCGGCAAGGTTATCGTCATACGGAGTAGTAAAACCCTGATGAATTTGTCAAACGGGGTAATAAAACACCAAGTTTTGAACGTTCAAAATACTTTAGGGGTTCCTCTCGAAGAGCAAATATTGAAATACGGGTAAACCGACGAACTTGAGAATACAAAGTACCCGGATAAAACATTACGGATATACAAGGCGTTTCAGTACGCAGAAAATTTTCAAATAAAACTTCCTTCCAGTTTAGGTTTGTCTACCAACTGTCCAGATGGTACAAACCATAGCTTGATCTATTATAAACAGCATATCACCTATTCATAATTCAAGGCGTAACAACCTTGCCATATCAAGGGATAGAGCCATAAAAAGCTGATCCTCATAATTACTCTTGTTCAACTCTCCGGGACCTGGGACGATAACGTGTAGCGTGGTCATCATTGGCTAACACGCTAATAATAATAATAATAATAATAATAATAATAATAATAATAATAATAATAATAATGCCAATCAGATGGCCGAGATATTAAGTCAGTAGTGCCGTAGTGGTTTCAGACCAGTAGATCGCGGGTTCGAGTCCCACCTCGGCCATGCGTGTATTTGTGTATGCCTGTATTGTCCCCTCATTTCATCTTCCATACCCCCAGGGCTAAAATACATGGGGAATAAAAATAGGACTCTTGAAATGCTGGTCCTCAATTGAAAGTTACATGCACCTGCCACCACGATAAATATACTGAGCCACGGTAAATGCAT
>BOPP01000081.1:4423756-4439966 GCA_017312745.1 Gryllus bimaculatus
CCCGCCCGCCCGCTGGAGAGACGCGCAACAGCGCCGCCATCTGGAATGGCCTTGCTCGCCTGGTAGAACACTGTGGATTACTACATGCAACACTCTAATATTGATTAACTGGAGTACCCTGTCGTTGCCCTGGTATTTATTTATTAAAAATGTCCATTATTCAGAAAAAGAAATGTATTCTACCTACAGTATAAAGTGAAAGTAGTACAGAATAGATTTAACTTTATTATGGGCACGTTTAGTTGAGATGCCCTTTTGCTAATTGCTGTAGAAGTAGAGCCGGGATATGGGTTTCTATTTTATAGGCAATACTAAAAATGAAAATTGTATTTTGCTTACCAGTGCAATTTTTCTATAACTCGGGAGCAAAATATCTCGTTTCCAAATGTTGCTAACATCGCTTTGTCGGTTCATCATTCCACTATTTAAGGTTAAATGTGGGGAAGAGATTCCGGAGGCCAAGAAAATATATACAGATTGTACTTCTCTCCCATACATCACAAAGTTTTTACTGTTCTTTGACAAAACAACAGTCAACGCACCCCGCGATGCAATACTTTTCACCGCCCCGCCCTGCTCTGACCACCCCATATAATCCCGCTCCATCGCACCTCGTCCTGATCTGTTCCAGCTGTTTGAACCCTGTTTTACCCCAGCCCACGATCTGCTCCGCCCCGTCCTGTCCCGCACTGCTCTTCTCTGCCGCGTTCGTACCACACTCCTCCCTCCATGCCCCTCCCGACGGACGTAAGTTTCAATTTTGACCTTCGATTAGTGCGCAATTGAATAGAACAGAAATATATTTAGAGATGTTATGGGCTTTTAGGAACCTGTATCTACCTTAGTCGATTTCCTTTGCCGTAATTTCGAGATATTTGCGAAGAATAGAATGAGTTAAAATTGAAACCTTGTTAAAGTATCTGAAAAAGGTGATAAGTTTATTACGTTCCTAATTTCATATTGACAGTGTCTTTCTTATTATTTTGAAAGTCAAGTGTACAAAATATTGAAATAAGTTGTTTCTAGAGAATAAAAGAAAATTAAATAATATTTTCGAAAACATTCGTATAGATTTAAAACTTAAAGTAAAGCTTCGACTCTATTTTTTCCGACCGAGAATCGAACCCGGGATCATACCACGGGAAGTTAGTACTCAGAGTAATATCTGTTACTTAAAATTTCAGTTTTCTAACTTCACCTTCTCACGCAACGTTATCCACACTTTTCTCATAGCAGCGTTTGACCATTAAAGTGTTCTTATTCTCTTTATCATTCAAGGAAATATTTTGCATTTTCTTTCATGCCCTCTTATTATACAATGCACATAATTGACCCTAGTGATGAAAATACAAAAAATGTATTCAATTCGACGACACTCAATCGATTTTATTGAAGGTTCATGCTATCATTCGCGCTCATCGGAATTCATAAAATCAGACTCATTGCTCGAGAAAGTAGTTACCAGCTGTAATTTGCAAACGGCTTTTGTGGCAAGCAGATTCAAGGAGACAAATAAGAAATTAAATTTTTTCGAGTTTTGACGGTAACATACAAACATTTCATTGTAAACTGATGGTGTGTGATGAGAACACTTTTACAAATAACTATTTTTTGTTCAACGCAACAACATCTATGACAATGTGTTCATGCATATGTGTAATTCTTGTTCTGTAGCGTGTAATATCGCGGTTTCCGGGAGAAGCCGTTATTGGTTTCGCGTCTAAAAATACAGTTCCCCCGAACACGTGCTTCTGGGCGACGTGTGTAGAATGGATTGTTTTACGAGCAACCAGCAACATAGAGGGGAAGCACAAATAACGTCAATCACACCATCTGCACCTGTCAGCGTGCGCACTCAGAGGGTATTTGGATCGCTTCAAACATTTGCCTTCATCGATTCGGCTGCGGGCTTCCTATATGATTCCGGCGATACGTGCTTAAAGACTTTTGTTCGAAGCAAGGGGCACCTCCAATAATTGTTAAACATGTCACTCAATTTCGAATATACATGTATTCTGATAGTTTACATATTGTTTATTTTTATTACAACAACCTTTTTGAAATTAATACACTAGATAAATCATTAAAAACATTACCATATTTTAAAAAGGTAATCTTTCTTCAGAGTTTCTGTTTCAATAAATACAAAATATTGTTAAATGCAGAGTTTGGACGTTTTAGTGATGATGATAGTAATTAATAATTCCAATTCACAGCATTATAAAGAACTTAAAATATCTCAGGACCAACAAAATATCGAGTTCAGGGACATATTTTAAGAAATTTCAATTTACACGAAATCCTTCCGAGGATTGACAAAAACCTTCGAAGAGAAAAATCGTTTAAAATGTGAGCATTGACTCCAAGTTTAGCATGCACTACCACTTCGAACACTGCTTCTCCTTGGTGGATTTCTTTGTTGTAAAAACAATTTTTATACCAAAGTCTTTTGATGTGATTTTTTATACGAGAGCAGAGAATTGATTTTGGAATAGGCAACAAAAATTATCATAATCTAGCAAAATAAACGTTTTATTAGATATTACAAAATGACGCGACATCAAAGAAACTTATTAGAAACATTGACAAAAATAAGGTATTTCATCACATACAACGAGGTAGCCTTGATAAAAAAATATAAATTTAATTTATAACTATAAAAAATGATTACAAAATAAATTTGTGAGTTATTACAAAAATAAAATTATCATAACAGTGAACAATTGTGTTAGAGATTAAAAAAAATAATTTTCCTAACACAATAACAATTAGTTGTTCTTTCCGATCATTAAGCTTCGGTATTAAATATCTTATTCTCACACGTTTTCGAGAAACGATGACTATGTACTAAAATAAGGTTATTGCATGGTAAATCACACTTCTAAAAACTGAGATGAATATGTGGGTGAAAACATTTCAAAACGGCCAAAATTAAAACATATGTCGTTTACATAAAGAAAAGTTGCGAGACCGTGGTTAAGCTGGGTGAATATGAAATCTTCCAAACGGTGCGAAGAATATGGTGTCGGATAACCATAGTGAAAGACTGACACATTGAGAAAAATATGGCTGCATTTTCGAGAACATTTGAACGAAGTTTTAACATAAAACGTTTTCAAAAGTTTGGATAAAGCAGTGGATGTGATTTGTCCCGAAATACCATTAAGGGACACAGTAATTTTTATATTCGGGTAATCCCATATTTTTAAGATCCTACTATAGGATAGCCCCATCTTGGTTGGATTAGCGGGTTCGACTGTGTTGAAATAAAAGTCATGTCATTTCCTCCTCTTTTATTTTGGTTCATACTAATCAACTTTTCTTCCCTTTGTTTACGGATATTTTTGAGTACACCGTACGTGAATGCATTCGGTATTTATGGATTGGGACAAGTTTTCATTAAAAATATTCATAGTGTGATGGA
The DNA here is from genome assembly GCA_017312745.1 of Gryllus bimaculatus. Taxonomy (NCBI): domain Eukaryota; kingdom Metazoa; phylum Arthropoda; class Insecta; order Orthoptera; family Gryllidae; genus Gryllus; species Gryllus bimaculatus. The sequence continues at coordinate 4,427,181 of BOPP01000081.1, forward strand.
AATAAAAATATAAGTGAAATAATCGATATGCTGCTCTCTTGCAGTAATATAGTACAATGAGAGACGTACTATGATTTTTACTAGAACCATCTTGATCTAAAGAACTACTAATTATTCTGAGTTGGATCATGTAAAAAGCTCAAGTATATCATATTCGTTATATGAATATTGTTCCGGACCAGAAGTATTCTTTGAGCACAACAATGGCAAATCGCTATTTTCAGTCCTCCGAATACATTTGAATCGGCAGGGGCCTTCTGGTGCCAGAGTGAGATCTACACCCCCTCCCCGTCCACGGAGTCCTCCAGACGCTACCGTCGTTGTCCTAGTCACGCATCTTCGGCGGCCTCTGTTCCGCCACCGCCACTGTCTCTGTCACCGGCCGCCGCCGCCGCCGCCGCGCCTCCGCCGCCGCCGCGGGGCCGTTTCCGGCAGCTTCGAACGGTCTTAGGCGTTCGGGAGCCGCCACTGGGCGCAACTTCGGGAAAGCGGCGATCTGCCGAAGACTGATAGACGCCTACTAAACATCGCGGGGAAACGAGGGGAAGAGCGCCTGCTGGACGCGCCAGGGGGGGGGGGGAAGCGCCGGGCGGGAGGGGGGGGGGCGTGGATGGCCAAGTCACGTAGGGGTGGGGTGGTCTGGCGCGACCAAGGGGGGGATCGTTGCGTCGGCGAACGTATTGGGTCATTGCCTCTTACAATAGTTGTCGATTCTCCTCTATTGCAATGCATCTCCTCTAATAATGTACTCTACCACTATTAATGAGGCCCTTCAACTTCTTACACTAATTGTTTCGACTTCTTTCTTTTCCTTTTCATCCTCCACCTTTCCTCATTGTTTATCAATATTTTCTTATATCACATATATGTTTCTACCTTAATATTGTATCATTCTCTTGTTCTTTTGTTTTCATTTTCGAGCGGACACACACTTTATTCCACGTTGGTGTATCTTCCTTTGTACATTTGTTTAATTATTTGTTTCACTTTTTTATTTTATTTCTCTAAATTTTCGATATTTTATTAATACCTTGTCTGTTTTTCTTAACCTTTTATTTCATTCTTTCCCTCGAAAATTATTATTTCTTTTTCTTTACTCGCCTTCTTCTTACTTTTTCATTAAAATTCTTTCTATTTATTAGCATTTTTTCTTCACTTTCCATTTTATCACTTCCTCTCACTGCACTTATATTATGACACACGTTCAGACATTGGTGGGGACTCCAATTCCCCTATCTCCATCACAACTTCCCCTCTCCCAGGCAGTTCAGCCCAACTTGCCACCGTCAAGTTACTGGCCGATCTGCCACTTCTTCTTCCGCTGCTGCCACTGCTTCTGCCGCTGAGGCCATTCAGAGTAGTTGTGTCAAGGACACACCCCCGAGCTAAGTTTAGTGGGCGTCGAACTCTGCAGGTGACGTGACGTGGGACGCTGGTATATTTCCTGAAGTTCCATTGACAGTTTTCTCACTTCCTGACATTTCACTTAACGCTGATGCAGTTGTTTTTTGCCCTTGGCGCCTTTATTATCTGACACATTTAATAAGTTTTCACCTTTTTAAGATTGTTTCCCATACCACACATTTTTTTGTTATCTCTGACTTAACCATCCTTGTGACTTCATTCTTCATGCCAGTACTACATACTGTCGGACTGCAATGCTTAAAATTATTTTGAATACAAACTCTCGGTGTCCCTCTGTAGCGGGGCTTGAAAATAAATAAGATTTATTGAGCTTTGTCATAATCTCTTTCTTGTTCTCTCGTTCACTTCTCTCTTCTTTTCCTATTTATAGCATCCACTCCTCTTTCTTCATTCTCATCTTCAATCTTATCCATCTTCTTCACCTCGCCTCTTCCATCTCTCTTTATCCAATTCCACCTTTTCACATTATTCTTCCGTCCTTCATCTTCTTGTACTCTTCTCTCATCCTTCCTATCTTCATTTTTTCTTCTTATATTCCTTCCCTTTCTACTCCTCTTGTCTTCTTTCTTCTTCCTCTTCTTTCGCTTCTTCCTCCTCCTATTCCTCTTCACCGCAACATCCCAGCTAATGAAATTGACGGATGGAAATCGGAGGAGTCACTGCAACACAGCGTGCAGGACGTCAGGCGGGTTGCATTTTTAAATAATTGACAGGCGATTGCGATTCGGAGTGTTCTCAAGCAAACATTCACTTGTGTCAAATGCGGAAGAAGGAAAAGAGAAGAAACACGGGACACACACACCACTGCATTCAATTCTCCACAAGACAAGTATGGCGTTTATAAAATTTTACAACACACGGATATGAGTTTCTAAAATATACATGCTCCTTAAAATGACGATTTTACACCATTGAGGGGCCGAACTCGATAGACTGTTACCTGTTACCTCTGAGAACATGTTTTCTGGCACTAGGTTCGCCATCGCCACCACCGCTGTGGCTTTATCGAAGCACTTTTACCCCTCGTTTCTGCCCATTCCCCCGAAACACACGCATATTTACAAGAAATGTGTGAGTCAAAAGGTGTGCGTGAAAAAGGGGCTGAAATGTGTTTCACGATAAAAACTTCATTATTAAATAAAATTCGCCGTAGAAAATGAAGCAAGTCTTCTTTGCAATATATTTAGAGAGATATTTCCCACTTTTGCAAAAGCAAGGAACGAAGCAAGGTTCGAGTCGTACGCTATTCACAGTAATGATATTCATATTCGTGAAGTGGTCCTGGATTAAAAATTTGATCCTGACAACTCCCATCTCAAACTTATAGCGACAAAAAACAAACCTCTGGATCTATACTTTTAGTATGCAGATACAATTTTTCGTCTCACAATGTAATTATTAGAGATTTAGACATCACTTTGCAAAAGCTCGGCAATATGACACTCCATTCTCTAGTTCTGAACTCCCCTCTCCAAAATTCGAAGCTTCCCGTTTGATTGATTAGTAATTTTGGGCGCATCAAATGCTGTAGTAGTTAGTTCCGTAAGTGTAGAGTATTTTGTATCGCGAGCTATGGCGATGATCTTCTCCAGCTGGATGGCGATATCCGGCACCGACCTACGTCACCTTGCAGGGATTTTTACGAACCATGTATCTTCCACAAGCCATTCAACATCTTAATGGATTTTCTGTGATTTACAGGCAATAGATTATTAACAACACCAAAAAGCAATAATAAATCAATTTGATAATAATTAACATTTTTTACATTCAATATCATCTCCGCCGCCTTCAAGGCATTTCCTAATATTATTCATGCAAAATTATATGAGTTTCATATAAACGCTTCAATATGTATTATTCCAATATTATTTTCAGAACAATCTAATTTTATATTGCACTAATATCGAAAAATAAAGATAAAATGGAAGAACATTATTGACAAGGAAGGATCTCCTCTCATCCCTGCTGCGTAATGTCTGAATGCCGCCTTCTAGGTCGCAATTGGTGGCATGGAAACTAAGTTTGCGAGGGCGGTTTACGGCGTAAAATTGACATTTATAAGAGGCTGCATCTTAAATATATGGTTTCCGTGAGCTGCAAAATTTTGGAAACTTCATTGTTCTTTTGCGAAGAATGCAATGGTGTGTGTCCCGATATTTTTCGAATTTGACTCAAGTGAATGTTTGCTTCTCATCTAAATTTATGAACAGATTTTTATATTCCTGACTGTGCTGGTCTTTTGCCCCTTTTCACTTTTAACATTTTATAATAGAATTTCTGGAATTCTTTTTATTGGGTATTGAAAACTTGGTTTACGTGTATCAGGAGTACTATCGCAATGTTAATAAGAAAACTAATGGCAGAAACACCGACGCATAGTACTATTGAATAGTTTGAGATCCAAAATGCATCAAGACCATTCATGGCACAAGTCGTAGCTTCTTCTGAAGTGAACTAATGGAAACAATCGCAAAACAGTCTACGGTTGCTTTCACACTGGGCCGCACTCTGGGGCCCGAATGAGAAGTGCGGAGTCATATCCAACACCAAGCGTCGTTTTTTCTTTGATTTATTTAATTGTTTTGTTGAAGTTACAATGTTCGGTTTACAAGTAAAACTTTGCCAATGTGTGATGACTTAATCTATTTAACTTAATCTAGGTTAAAACTGCACTTAACTAATCTCAATATAGGGAGAGGAAACAAAAAGCAGCTCAGGAGAATTATTCAATACTTGCAAATATCTGGAGGAAAGAAGGAACGGGAATCTGTTCTCAATTCTGGTTTTTTCTCTGTGATGTTTTCCAAGTCTGTAGTAAGTTGATTCCTTTATGAAGGATAAGTTTTTGTGTAAAAGTTGTGTGATAGGAATGATATTTGATATGATATTTCATTTTTGTTTAGACCGTTATTAATCTTAAATATTTGTTTTGAAATACTTGCAATTTGTTGAGATTGGTTTTGGTGACATTGGTGCAGATCGGGTATGCGTATGATAAGTGTTGGGCGAACGAGTGATTTGTATTGCGTTAGAGCATTTGACAGTGAAAGATGGTTGTATGAGTTTCGTGAACGTCTTTATATTAGGTTGGGTTTTGCCTGTCAATGTGTTGTTCCAGTTAAGTTTTGCATTTGAATTTAATCGAAGATATATTATTGCTTTCGTGATTGGAGTCCAAATTATAACATTGTTATTTATAAGAAGTGGGTATGGATATGCAAAAGATTTTAATGAGAAGACTTTACTGCTGATTTTGAGGGATTTAATTTAATTTTCAGTTTATGAAGCGGCGCTGACCGTGAGAAAGGAAGGATTCGTGAGTCACGCCGCTCTGGCTCCGGCGGCCGCAAGGCACTCAACAGGTAACACTACCAGGTTCTGTGCCGCGTTCGAGTGGTCTAGTGAGAAGGCTGCCTATTCGAATTGTGTTCCGATGGGGGTAGCGTGGACAGGCGTCCGCGCTGCGTGAGGCTGGATGTCACCTCCAAACGCCCCAGCAGCGCTACTACGCCGCTTGTGTGCATTCCTCCATTTAATTTAATGCTTTGCCAGCACACGCGTCACTCGGAAGCGCTGCTGGGTGGCGTCGTGTGAAGGGGCTCTTAGGTAGAAACGGGGAGCTCGATAAATTATTTTACATGTCGTCCCCTAGTCACACTTGTATGTATTAACAATACCGTGCGGATATGATCAATGTTGAAATTTTCATTTGTAACTATTTCTGCGAAGTAGCAATGAAATAAATATAAATTTGCAACATTACTTCTGTTAAGGATCGCAACGGTAGTTAGCAATTGAAGGGTTTCTCGCAACAACAGCATTACTCCAAAATTGAGAATTAGAGTTAATAATGCCACCTTGTATTGTCAATTTTTATGCATCAGAGGAAAATATCGACTCGACCTAAACTGCATTAGTCCAAAAGAAAAAGAACGAAGAAACATTGATAATCTAGGAAGGTGATTAGGAAGGTGTACGGTTTTTTCATTTCCTACAAATCGAATATTTGAACTAAAGCTTTTCTTTGGAGAAGCTCTTCAAGTGCAAAACGGCCAAAATTCGAAAGTAATGTAATATTACTTCTGCTAAGAAGCTATGTTGTTGCATCGGTAGTTCCTTCCAATAGGAAAACATTCTCACGGAATTGTAAAACTGTGACCATGTGGTGAAGTGCAAAGTGTAATCGGCACAGGGGCTGTTAACTCAAGAATGCACTTCGAAGTATTGACTACAGCGGCAGCTCAAAAGGTTAGAACAAATGGGCGTACTCTGCAATAGCCGTGTTCGATTCCCAAACAGGGCTGTGATGTTTCTAACTGGTTATAATAATAATTATTTATAATATAATAAAAAATATAATTAATTATTATTTGCTATCACGCTGTAAACATTGTTGTTTCTATACAAGTTTCATTACGATCATCGCGATAACGCAATACTTATGAATTGTTACCGACTGAAATATTTATGTACATTTTTCACATAATCTTTAACAGTACTTCTCCTGTATTCGCTTCTTTTGTTGTTGTACATCCAAATTCCCTCATATCTACTTTCGTCCCTGCCACTCCCTATCACGAGAGATCAAGGCTTCTATTCAGTTTCGGTTGAGATTCTTTACGCGTTTGTATTCTGCCTACATTCCTGGGCCTTTTAAGTCCCTTGAAGCGTTGTTTCTCCCTATACTTTTCAGATTTTTCCAGCTCGCGCCTTTCCAAAATTCCGCGATCCTCGCTGTCTTCCAGTGCTTTGTAGAGCGTTCTCGCCGCTCCATCCACCTCCCCAACCCCTTTAAGCGCTGGAAAACTTCTTAACGCTCGGCGAAAAAGCGGAGAGAGGACGCGACGGGGCGAGACGGTCTGCTCCGGAACAGACTTTATTTCCTCCCTCCTCCACTGCGTCTCTCGAAGACCACGCAATCAGGGCGGAGGGGGGAAGGACGCGACGGACGCGGAAGGTCGTCGGCGATTGTGGGATAGAGCGAAAGTGTCGAGAATGGTGAGTGTCGAGAACGGTGAGTGTCGAGAACGGTGAGTGTCGAGAATGGTGAGTGTCGAGAGAGGGGCGATAGTGATGTGAGAGACGATAGTGATGTGAGAGACGATAGTGATGTGAAAGACGATAGTGGTGTGAAAGACGATAGTGGTGTGAAAGACGATAGTGGTGTGAAAGACGATAGTGATGGAGAGACGATAGTGGATGGGGAGACGATAGTGATGGGGGGAGACGATAGTGACTGGGGGAACGATAGTGATGAGGGAGACATAGTGATGGGAGAGACGATTGAAGGCGTAGTATGGGGAGAGACGATAGTGATGGGGGGAAGAACGATAGATGAGGAGACGATATGTGAATTGCATCGATGTATCTAGAAATAAGTGAGATGACGAAATCAATGAAAGAGCTGGTTAAGCAGGTAAGGTGCATGAAGGAGACACATTCTGAAGGCGAGAGGCTGGTGGAGGCAAGGAAGCAACGAAAGCGCGAGGCTGCTTAAGGCGGTACAGATTGTTAGAAACATGGCGGGGTTGGTCGGTTGGTTGGCTGTGGCGCCGTCCTTGCCGGAGCAGGAGGTAGGAGGGCAGAGCGGGAGGAAGCGGATGTCGCCGAGGCGGCAGCCAGAAGTACAGCGATTTTTGTGCACGCGCAGATTTACATAAGTTGTGGGAGTTCGCAAAACAACTGGAAGGAATGCTCCGTGGAGAGAATAAATCTCTCGGCGCGAAGTGGGCGCCCCGTTTCAAAACGCGACGTTCCGCGTCGGGCTGCCTCGCGCGCGATCATCTGTTAATTCATTACGGGACTCGCCTTTTATTGAATTATGTCGTGAGAGAGAGAGCCCCCACTCCTTCCACCCTCCACTCCTCCTCTCTCTCCGCATCTATCTCTGTCTCCCTCTCTTTCTCACACTGGCGTAGTCTCCGTCTCTGTCGCTGCTGGCTCGGCGGCGTACGCGAGAACATCCATCAGCTCGAGGCACAGAGGAGGAGGAGGAGGGGTGTCCACTGCCAGCGGCTGTTGCCATGAAGAAGGGAGAGCGGCGAGGAAGGTGGGGGAGGACAACGGCTGTGGCAGCCCCAATGTCCGTAGAGCAGGTAATGGCGGTGGTGGCTTAACGGGAAAGGACTTAGTTGCTGAAAGGCCGTCAACGAATACGTTGACCACCCTGCGGCTTTTGGCTCTGTCTTGGGGGGGAGGCATCTCCCAAGTGGGTTTGGGACGTGGACAAGAGCGATGCGAAAGCCAGTGATTGAGCGAATGTTGTAATTAGTGTTTCGGAGGCAACGGGATAGGAACAAGCTGTCGTGGGATTGTGCGATGGATTCTCGATAGGGTTCAGATAACGCCTTATAGCATACCCGGAGTATGTTGAGAAGTAGGTAAACGATTGATCGTTAGCTTTATGATCGTGTAAAAATGGAAAGGTATTCAAAGTTGACTTTTATTTGAACACGAAGTAAAGATACTACGTTTCTTGTAACGTTTTGGGACAACGATAACGACACCAATTGATATTAGGGAATGGAAATAATATAATAATACATGCCATATTTCAATACATTCAACAAGTCAATGAGTTTTGACTTTTAAAGAGATATTTTTGAAATAATTTTGTTACAATATGAGCATGTTTTAATGTTGATATTCAGTAGTAGCCTCAAGTATAACTACTTACCACCACCAATGATAAATAAAATAAATTCCGGTGTCAATATAATTTTCACTGTTTTCCTTTGCCTTTTTGGTATGTTACACCTTTGAAGATTTGTTCAAACCATCCTACGCCTTGCAATGCCATCCAATTACCTACAGAAAACACACTAGTGCAAATTATCAGTGTTTACCAAGTAAAAAAAATTAAATAATTTAATACGAAGTAGCTGTGGAGGATTTTTTAATATTTAATTTAAAGTTTTGTTATATTTCAATTGATGACTAGACTTTTTACATGCTTTTGATGTATCACATTATAAACACGTACCACACCAAAAAATCTAATGGAGATGTAAAGGATCAACTGCGATAACGTGTTTAATGTTAAGAGTAGCACGTTAGTGAGTGCCAAAGCTTTCACATGTAGCGATAAAGTGATTTAGGAGTTTGCGAAAGGATGAGTTGTGAACTTTAAGTATGTTGATAATGTCAATGAACACGGAAAACAGTGCCACATATTTTATTTTATTGCATGTATGACGTACTATTTGATTGTCAAGGCCGTATACTACTAATTTCGACGGACCATTTGTATTAAAATTATTATTTATCAAAGAATATTTAAAAATTGTGAGTTCAATACCCTCGCCTCAACTTCAAATTGCATCTGTTTTGATTGTGTTTTACAACAGATTCCTATTCTGTCAAATTGTTTAAAAACTGCATTTTCTGAACATAATTTACTAAGTGTTTATTGTTACAAGAAAAAACTGTTAGTAAAACATTGATAATTTCTCTTTCCAAGTTCTTTTTATTAAAACCTTTTTAATTGATATCATATAACTTCAATTACAAAAATTTGGTTCTACAAGAAACATCAGTTGCGTTATGTGATGAAGTATTTTATTAAGATTTTTCTGATAATATACAAGTCGTTTTAACAACTCAGACATCGAATATCATCGTTAATTCAAACTAGATGGATAATCTAACAAGACTTCGAAGGTAATCAAACACAAAGAAATTTATTCACAGAGTGTCTGAGAAAACTTCGTGGTGTAAAACAAGCTTTTGTAAAATCATTCATCGAAGACTCAAAGATTAAGTGGGAATTTAAACGAACTGAGAATTTAGATACATACTATTACAATGTCGGGGCAGTATTAAACCCTGACTACTCAACAACCGTTAACAAATAGGGAGGGGGTGTCTGACCGCAGTGTCGTATTTTTTCAAGATCTTTGTTTAGGTAAGAAGTTACTGCTTCATCGTTCAAGACATTTATTGGAATCATTCTGAACCTTTATTGATATTTTCGTATTTCAACGCTTTCCGGAAGCTTACAAAAAATATTCGAAACCGTCGCCATGCGTAATCTCTTTGGGAATCACCTGCGTTCTCTGAATAATACAACATAAATGCAATTTTTAATACAAGGCCCTGATTCGGATCAGTGCGGAGAAACTTTCCTGGCACACTGTATTATACGAGTATGTTGGTGTAGAGAACAGTTGTACAAACAGAAGAACAGCGAATTTTCATATAGTTCTTCTGAAAAAGGACTTCACCATGTATATCCCTGCGGAAAGTATGTTCAGAAAATGTTCAAAATACCTTCATCATACCTAAAAAACTGGAAATATTTAAAACAAACATGCAAAAAATGATTGCGATATTTTGCCAAATAGTTAATAGTTCTTTAACGTAAATAATATCTCGGTTACATTGCAATTTACTCCGGGATCCGGCGTTACCGCCCTGGTGTTCCCCGGCCACAGAAATGGCATTGCTAGGTGAGTGTTATGCGAGACAGAAGAATATGCAGTATTCATTATGTGAATTTAGACCATACTGTATTGGGTTTAGTCAAAAGTTCTATCTTTCCGTTTCTTCTTCTTACTTTTTCCCTTCTTCCTAGAATATCATAATCTTCAGTGATCAAACTGTTATTATTAGTGTGAGATAATAATGTGCTATGAGTCCCTGGCATGATAGGGTAAAGGTACTCGTCTCTCTCAAAATTACGTTTTTTCTGTGAAAATTTTTGTTTTTCATTGATTTTCGTGCACTGAGATGTGCAAAGTATAGCGCTTAAAACGGTTTGTTTATAAGTGTGTTGGTTTTTGATTTATTTGTCCTTTTTCGAATGCTTGCGCATATGTCACGTCCAACGGCCATTTTCAGTTCATATGGCCATGACCACAAAAATGAAAGAAAAGTTAAGATTATTTTGTGAGAAATCTTAAAAACACAATTTACAGTAATGTAAAATGCTTATTTTGTCACGTCAAAATCAGAATATCCATTTTGCACAAATTATTTCTTGTAATTAGGGAATTAATGTTCACAGACATCCATTTTAGAGCTAATTACTCTTATTCGGCCTTTCCTTGAAGTTACTTTCTCTCTTGTTTGGTTCGACTTGAAAAATAACTTAATTTTAAGATATCTTTATGATTTTAAATAAAAAATGAATCATAAAGTGTGACATTATTGTGACTAAACATGAAATTGTTATAGAAAATGTATATTAGCAGTAATAAATTGCTCCGTTAATCGATACTGTTAATAGTGATAATACAAATCTTTGTAGAGTACAAGCAAGTCCTATATCAACCTTCAAATTTAGCTTCAGAAGCTCCAGTATAATCTAAATATCAATCTTAAAAAGTAATCGTCAAAAAATATTTTTCGTAATACTGTCCTGTAAATTTAATTGCATAACGCAACCCAACAGATATGAAAAGGCAATCTAAATGACCGCCGGCCGTTAATGGATTAACAACCGCCGGCCGTTAAGGAACCAGGTGACCTTCGAACTATTTAAATTTGAAAACCAACGACAAACAACATAAGGAACATACATATTATTTTTATTACTGCTAATTTTTAGTTCTTATTCAGATCAAAGGTACAGTGGTCAAACCGCAGCGATCAGTGCGATAACACTCAGTGTCAGTGTCGTTCGTGTGAGCGGTGCGAACAGTGCCACGTCAAAAAAAAGTGTTTATTTTCAGTTGTAGTAAAAGCCAACAAATCTTTTTTTAAACCAGTGAATGGCCACAAATAGTTGCTGCGTTACGGGGCAAATAATTGCAAGCGCAATGGACGGCTACCTATACGTGAGAAATGGTGGTGAAAACGCGCTTATCAAGTGGAACGGTGCAACCATCGCAGATCAAGCAATACTTCAACCGAGAAGGAATTTCTGCCAAGCACAACTAGCAACACCGTCAACATCAGCACAAATGGTGGAAAATGCAACTCTCTCAACTTCTAACTCCAAATTCATATGGCCTCACAACCGCATGCTTGGCAACAGCAACCACAACAACAACTGCCACAGGCAAGCGCAGCTGCCAAGGTACGCAAGAACATTGGTAGTGAGTAAATAAACCGGAAGAGGTCACGCTCTGCCGAAGAGGATATATCCAGGTTAATATTCCTGTTTCAACTAGGTATAAGCTTGCTAGGAACATTAGAAACTAATGAAAAACCTGAAACAACGACCAATTATTAAAAAATTTCCCCCAATTATAGGCAGCAATGCAAGTTAACTTTCACTTTTGTTAAATTGATATTAAAAGGAACGTAGGAAGACTCTTTCAAACTAACAAGAAAAAGACGGGCTATTATTAAAATTTCATTTCACTTCTAAGTGATTATAGGAAGTTTTAAAGAAAATTTTGTGAAACAGAAAAAATTGAGTTTTCATTCTTATAAAGACGCTTTTTCTAGCAAAACGTTAGCCGTTGTAATGAAGCGACATTCCACTAACGTACTCGGAAGGTGAAATACTTACAGAACTGATAAGATTAAAATTCCCAGCAATTAAAGTGCAAGACTTTATAATAAAGACAAGTGTCCCATACCTATTTGTGCAATGCGAGCTTGAAAATAGTTATCAAAGTAAGAAAATATTCAAATTCGCTTTTTGTACCATGTGTTAATCGAAATTCAGAAAAGAATCAAGTCTCATGTAATCCAATGAGTAAAACGTGTGTCAGAGATGTTGGGCATTACCCAGGCGCAAATTGTGGCCTTAGCCTCGGTGGTGTAAAAAGTACTGGCCAGCATACTACTCCGAGTGTACGCAAAATTAAATCTGCCCCCCCTAAGTGGTAAAACTGTGGTGACGACATACTGCTAACTATAAAGGCTGCAGCAATATACAAAAAGGCAGCAGATCCAATGAAAAATTCAAAAAACATGCACCACCTTCCTAACGGTGTCCAATCCAAACCATTACTCATCACTAACAATGTATCCCGCTAGACAGTCCATCACATCCTACCTTCATCTAATCATTACCATAATACCAATCGAGGTCATATTCATCATTATTCAAACAGGATCAATCTAATCTAAATCTCAAACATCGTATCACAAGTATGTTAGCGCTCAATCCCATAATTGAAAATACAGTAAAATCTGTTTCTGACAATTTGATGTAATAATATAACTACATATTAACTTTTTTAAACTGGAACGCCAAAGGACTGCAATGTAAGAAAAATGAATTTTAGATCTTTTTTAAAGAAAATGAAAATTGAAATAGCTTGTGTAATCCGAAACCCATCTGATTCCGGGAGAAAAGTTTCAACATTCCAGGATTTAGAATTTTCAGAGAGGGACCGAATTGCCAAACAAAGCATAGGTGGCGTAGCACTAATAGTAGCAAATAACATCGAGTGGCATTCAAGT
>BOPP01000081.1:4464525-4562594 GCA_017312745.1 Gryllus bimaculatus
GCGCTACGGCGCCCCATCACGCCCGCTGCCTCCCCCGCCGAGAATTCCCCGTGCCTTCCGCGTTGCAGAGAGTGGAAGCGAATGAAGGTTCGGCGGGGCGAGGGGAGACTGCCGTGCGGCGCGTTGGCCCATTGCACGGACAGGTGCTGCGGTGAATGTGTAACGCAATGAAGGCGGCCGCAAGCAATCAGGGGGTTCGTGAGCGTTTAAAGACCCTCATTAACTAGGCAAAGCCGCTCACGAATGAATAAACATCAGCTAATCCCAGTGAATGGGTTTGATTTTACGATTTCGATTGATTTTCCTTAAATGATGGATTATGGAATTTAAAATTTTCCAAATGGATTGCACTATCAGTAATTGTACATTGTGCAATTTTACTAAATATAAATATTTATTCACATCTTAATAATTTGCAAATTATAGCTGTTAGGAATTTAAAAAGGAAATATTTGGACAAGGTCACTAAAGTAGTATTCATGGGTACCAGAGTACCACGTGCAAGAACATGTAGATCTACGAAAAGAAGTAATTTTAAGAATTAGCAGGCATGTATACAGGACTACCATTTAATTTGGAAACATGAAAAATGTTAAAAACGAATAAGGAATGTATGTTCTGATATTTCGTAAATTACATTTAAACAAGAATGAACGCAAAATATAGTAGCAGTAGTGATAGTGGTGGTAGTGGTAATGGTGATGGTGCTAATGGTGGTGGAGTTAGTGAAAGGGGTGATAGTGCTAGTGCCAGTCGTGCCGATGCTATTCGTGCCAGTGGTGGTGGTGATAGTAGTAGTAGTAGTAGTAGTAGTAGTAGTAGTAATAGTAGTAGTAGTAGTAGTAGTAATAGTAGTAGTAGTAGTAGTGGTGGTGGTGGTGGTGGTGGTGGTGGTGGTGGTGGTGGTGGTGGTGGTAGTGGTGGTAGTGGTGGTGGTAGTAGTTGTAGTAGTGGTAGTGGTAGTAGTAGTAGTAGTAGTAGTAGTAGTAGTAGTAGTAGTGGTAGTGGTGGTGGTAGTAGTAGTAGTGGTGGTCGTAGTAGTAGTAGTAGTAGTAGTAGTAGTCGTGATGGTAGTAGTAGTAGTAGTAGTAGTAGTCGTGGTGGTGGCGGTAGTAGTAGTAGTAGTAGTAGTAGTAGTAGTAGTCGTGATGGTAGTAGTAGTAGTAGTCGTGGTGGTGGCGGTAGTAGTCAGTAGAACAGAAGTAACACAACCAATGAGCTGCATCCCGCCAGTCACAGTAGCCTAAACGAGCGCCTTCCAGCATCATGAACGATATTCAGCCTATTTCCGTTTTCAGTGAAAATTCACACTATTTTATTGTTTCTATAGTTTTTCCTTAACCCTGTGTATCTAACGAAACAATAGAACTCTCTCACATGGCCGTAATGCTGACTGCAATGTGCAATGTTTGCCACCGAGCACGGCCTTAGAGTAAACGTAAAAATCTATTTTATCTCTCCAACTATGTATGTTGTTTAATTGTTTCCGTCTCATTTAAAAATATGATAGCAAGAAATATCCTGCATGTTCACAAATACTTCATGATATCTAGAATAGAAAAACAAACTGTGACAAGCGATTTCTAATCAATGAATGCTCAAAAATAAATATATTATATATATGAAAACATGAAACGTTTTACATATAAGTTTTTGTTTTAACGAAATATGAAATATATGCTCCTATAATTACAACAAGAAAAACTCCTACAATAACAGCCAGAAAAATCGGTCAAATATGCACAAATATGTACTAAAATATTAATCTACATGGCATCCAATTCTCAATATGTGTTAAGAAATTTTACTTATCTACCCCCTGAAGCAAACAGCAAAAATATGTGAAATCTTACAAATTTGTTCTTTAATTATAATACTTGAACATGCAAAATTCATCCAAGAAAAAATCCCGTTGGAATTCGAACCCAGGCTTTCTGTTTACCACCCATTACTGCTACACATACAGCCTCATAAATAAATAATCTTATGGAAGATTCAAACGTTGTTTTTTGAATTTTGTACTTTTGCGATATTTTTTTGCCAGTTTTCAGAAAATCCCCAAAATTGGACAAGCACCAGTCTTTTACCTTTCTTTGATACATACGCGGAAAAAATCGAGCTGTTTTTCAGAAAATAATTTTTTAAACATTGCCTACATTTTGTAAAATTGTAAAGATTACTCATATATTTTTAAAACATTGTCCACGATGTTATTTCAAGATCTACCTTTAAGCAAAAGATATCATGAAGACAAAAATATCTATCTTCAATATTGTAAATGTAGGAAGGCGCTGAAAAAAAAACTTTTCCAACTTTCAAAAATTCGAAGATTTAATCAAACATGATACCAGAGTCATTGTCAGTAGTAATTTTTGAGAAAATTTTAAAAAGGTTGTGGCTTCATAAAAAGTGCCCCCCAAATCAAAATAACCGTTTTAAACACGCACGGTTTAGGAGAAACTCTTGAGAAAAATTTAGACGTTAGCGTTGATCAGAGATAGCGTTGATTAGATCCGTCGTATAGAGAGGCGGAAAGACGGAGCCTGGGCTCATAGGGATCGAGTAATAAAAGAGGAAGTATTTATTTGTATGCAGGGAGAAGAGTTGCAGGCATACATTTTCCTAGTTCTGAGCTCAGTGTCTGAGATATAAATAGCAATACATTGGGAAGAAAATAAACATTCTTAATATGAAGCCGTACATCGTATAGGAGCGATCAGAAAAAGGTGACTTCTGAAAATCTTCTGAAGACTGCTTTAGTATGATTTAGTTAGTATTCAATAATTATCTTTCACTCGCTTTTACAATTGCTACCTAGATATTCGGTTGCTCGCAGCACCAACAACTGTACTACGGCAGTCTTTAAATTTAGAATATAATGAAATTTGTTTTCAGTAGAAACTGACATGTGGTTTAAACCTTCAAATTAAATTGTTAACTTCCTGTATTGTTACTCTATCTGTAGTAATTTATTTATGCTCAACTTTATTCTCAATAAGAAACATTATTGTATGGTATGAACAAATTAATATTTTTATAATATTGTATTTCACACGGTAACTTCAACAGTCTTTAACAATAATATTTGCTATAAACTCCATATTTTTCTGTAAATGTTTTACTGATTTCAAATATAAGTATTCTTACTACACATTTAACACGCGAAACAAAGCAACAGGTGCTCTGCACACTTTATGGCTCGGTTTATAAACGGGATTCGCTTGCTCGCATTTGCAGGTATTAAAATCAAAAACCATAAAATTAATTATAGAGTTTAAGTTTTTTCTTTTTCACGTACTAAATACTTGCGCAGTAAAGATAAATTATTGTAAAGCTGCAGCGGAAAGAGGCGATTTTTCGATAGAAAATTTCGTATTGTGGGACTCTGATAACGAAAAAGTGGATATTTTTGGCAAATATATGTAGTAAGTTATTTCTTCTATTTGTGAATCTGTCCGTCGGTCTATGGTCAACGCTAAAGCATAAACTGTTCAGTCCATATTCTCCAAAATTGATGTTCTCCCAATCTAGTCGAACTCGAGGCTCTATGGATTTGAAACGGATATGTTTTGTTTTTCTGATTACTTTACATCAAGCCTTAGCAACAATTTCTCAAAAAAATGACTTCTAATTGTTTGTTTCCAATTTTTGTTCCTTAGATAGAGCAAAGGAGCTTAAAAATGGCACATGTACAGTTTTCGTTGGTCTCGCTGTATTTTCGACAATTGCAAAACTACAAACTTCAGGGTAGATATATTTCCCTAATCGAATCTGTGCTGCAACTAGCAGTGCTGCAACAGCACATTCTTCCTAGCGTTATGTTGCAACTTTTGTGATATTCCAAAATTCACAGAATTTAAACGACATTTGTTAAGCGTCCTTTGCTCTAACGGAGAAAAAGTTTAAAATATTTGGAGTCGTTTACAAAACAATAATTGTTTAAAGATCGCCTATATCTCTAAACAATTACGCAAAGGTACTGCAATTTTTAAAAAAACTTTAGTTCAACATTTGTCTTTGAACAACAGATTTCATCATCAAGGGAAAAAAATCATTCCTTTATTATGCGAATAGTTGTGGAAAGGCTCTCAAATGACTTTAACTTTGCAATTTCCGAAAATTGAGCGTTCAACGGAAATGAGACCTGATCCGTATTTCTAAGCTTACTTTATGCCTTCTGAAAAAAATGCATTTGGTGCGATTTTTGAGAAAGTTTTAAAAATATTGTCGAGGTTGTAATTTTATGTAAAGGTTACCAAAAAACAATATATACATTTAAAATTTACTTCGCCTCCAGTTCAGCCAGTTTGATAGGGTAAAATAAATTTTGGAGAAAATTGATAATAGGATCTTTAGGTCTAAGGGTAAACCACAAACGAACAGACGGAGGAAAATACGTGTTTTTCCGGTTACGAATTTTTTGGTATCAAGGACGCCTAAACGTGGATTCTGACTACACAACGTTATAGATGGAGTGCTTTATTATATTTAGGAACAAGATTTATCTCCTTTTTCGATTTTGTGGCCCCACAAAACAGTTTTTCTAATGAAAATTTTCCTCTTTTCGCTGCAACGATTCCAATACTTTCTCTTGACTACGCAACTCCGTAGTACGGCAAAAAAAATCGATTATATAAGATGATTCCTAACTGTTTGTAAAATACAAGTAGTTTTAGCTTAAGTTTTTCTTTAATTGAAGACAACTTAAAACCTAGATGTTGTATAATACTACAATTTTTTTCATTATTAGTAACATCACAGTTTTTGAAAATTCAGAGTTCAAAGATAATGAGACCTGCGTCATTATTGAGTGTTCTTTACTCTATCTGAAGAAAACAATTTCCAGCCGTTATCGACATTGTTTTTATAAATTGGAGGTCTGGTGGTGTTCTGGGTAACGTGAATGGGTACTAAACCTAAGAACCAGAATATTTATTCCATCGTGGAGAAAATAGCATGTTCGTAATATTCTTCCAATTCCATGTAGAATAACAATATTGCCAAGCCGTTACAAATAATGAGAGAAAGTGTGTGGTGTTGTAACACGACTGTTTTCACTGAATGCGTATCATTGGATTTCATCAGTTTTTGATAATTATCCTATACTTCGTCATGTCTGTATGTGGGAAATTTTTTCACTAATACTTCAGATAGTGGAACATAACCGAATTAAAAAAAGGATTATATATCTTTAAATTTAGTTTATAACTTAAATAAGTGAAAGATTGATCAAAGAATTAGTGAGCGATATTGCTACAAATTTATTCCCAAAAACTATTCTGCTGATATTGTAATTCTTTACCTACGTAAATTGCATTTTCTTTAAATTATGAAACTTGGATATATTAAAAATAAATAATATAACATTGGATATCTGTATCTAAGAATGAAAACACAATTATGATTATAGTGATTGTTAACACATCTAAAGTGGATTATGTGCCGTTTATGTTCGCAGGTGCCGGAAATATGCAAATACCAGTTTAGAACTGATGCATTTCTTGATTTGTAGATAATGTGGTACAAGTAATACGAATACATAAACGTCTGTCAAGTGAATAGAGTATTATTGTATTGCCCTTTTCAGTATGTAAATATTTATCTAAATTTACATTTATAAAACGCGTATTAATGAAAACATATTTTAGCGCTTTTCTCCTTTATTTCGTATTATAATCCGGATAGCCGTTTACGCCCAGGACACCCGTTTATTTACCATAACTAATAATTTGTATACTCACTATTTGTATTACATTTTTCAAGCCTTCATCAAATACTAAGTGTATACAACCGGGTCGTAATTGTACGAAAGAAGAAAGTGAAAAGAAATCTTAGTCATTAATTCAAAAGGTTTTACATTTCACCGACAATTAGAAAACATTCCTAGGGTATTTCAATATATCAGAAGCTCAAAAATGTAACTCTGAACTACTTATGTATGACACATTATTTTGAAAGTTAATTTGCTTCTTCACTTTTACTCGTCTGTGTTATTTAATACTAACTTTTGAAATAAAATGCGATTGCTTTAATGACACCGCAATGCTTTTTCAAATTTAAAAATCGGTATTGTTTGTACATTTTGATTTAGTATTATCATAAATAAAATTATAATTGTATTTACTCTTCGTACCGTTGATAGTTGCTTTGTCCTAAATAAAGATTGTTTTGGAATATAGATATTCATTTCTTTGGCATATGGTAATAATAATACTGCTTGATTTTTAGCGGTAATATTTTATCAAAAAAGCGTGTAATATGATCAAAATGCAGAAAAACATGCAAAAACACATTGCGAATGCTCTCTGCAGAACATTTATGACAGGGAAAAAATTGTCACGTTCAATTTCAGAGCGAATCAGCATATCTCCCTTAAATTATAATAATGGAGACACCTGCCATCGTATTTATACTCATTAAAATCTTTGACCAAATTAATTAATCGACTCAGCATATGCATACACGTTTCATTTATTTGAAGAACCAAATAATCAGTTTCCCTCATTCATGATATTTGCCCTGATATTGCAACTGCATATAATACAAGCTAAGGTTTGGACAATTGATAAGTAGAGTGAAACGTTGGAAATGGAATATGTTAATAGATGTAGCAATGTCCCAGCTACATTTTATCGAATGGCGGTATAACTATTATGTAGTAAGTGGAAATATCATTCTCACAAACGATTACATCTCTTGAAACTTATTTGACATATTTAATAACTAACGAAACAATGTTGGATGTTTCTAACATTTGTCTAACGATCAAATGCAGCCGTGACTAATTTAATTAATAATTTTAAAAAAATTACAAACTGTCACGCATGTTAATTACATCACTTACAATATATTATGATTAAAATCCACATCCACATATCACACCATTGAAGAAACAATGACGGAAGTGCATCATTCTTAAAATAACACGATAATGTTTTCTAAAACATTGTAAGGGGCAACAATACAGAATTGCAATTTCTCTTTCGCCCTTGAGAGCGGATGTCTTCATGGTATTGCCGCGTATGACCCACCTCATACACAATTTAAATGCGTTTTCTCAACAATTCCTGAACTTACACTTGTGCTGATACTTCTCCAAGGGTGTGACGTATAATATCCATTATACTCCATTATAACGGTAATATTATCCATTATTGTAGTTGTAAAAAGGTTCCCGAATTACTTTAACTCTTGGAATGTACAAAAATCTAGAGTTCAGCAAAAATTACACCTGGTCCACATTTCTAAGCGTCTTATGCTTCTAGGCGTTATTTTGCCCGGGCGGATATGTCTTTAAGGTATTGCCGCGTATGAGCCACGTCTGTCACATTTTAAATGCGTTTTCTCAACAATTGACGAACTTCCGCTTGTGTCGATGTTCCTCCGAGGGCGCGGCGTGCGAGTGCAACACAACGGGCGTTCTTCTAGAACGCGCCCCTTTTTCAGGGGCGGCGCGGCGGGGTGCGCCGAGGCGCCCCGTCGAGCCCGCGGCGACGGGTGCAGCGTCTGCCGGGCTGTCTTTCACACCTCTGCCCGTATTGGGCCCCTGGGCCGCAACGCCCCGCGGGCCGGGTGCAGCCAAGACAAATCGTCCCGATTTCTCTCTGCTTCGTTCTTTACGCCGCGTTGGAGACGCGCCCCGCCTAATGGACACGATGTGCGCGCCCCCGATTTTTCACGGGCGCAATCTTTAAGTGGACACTCACGCAATTTGTTTCGTCCAAGGTTTTGCGGAACGCCAGGGATTGAGAGAGCTGTAGTTTCCTTATCACCTGATGCTCTGCTGAAATCCATTAAAGAGAGAAGTGATACTAGAATCAGTTTCAAACATAAAATAATACGTTAACAAGGGTAAACGCACCAAAATGGAATTTACCTAAAATAATGTTTTTGTTAGATTTAAGAAATTTGATTATGTTGACGATTCTGTGGCGTACGTGAACACATCTCAAGTAATCATGACTTGCTTTTAATTCTGCTCAATAATCTACGTTGATGGTTGATGAAATAATCAATGCTCGTGTATTCCAACGAAGTATATTCTAAGGTATGCTCCAAAGCAATTTGTCTCTAATCAATTTTATTTCAGTAATTATCTTCTGAAAATATTTGCAAATCAGGAAACTTTAACAAAAAAGAAGCGCTTAAATTTATGAAAGTTTTTTGGGATACAATCCTGGAAATTTTCGTTTGCT
Organism: Gryllus bimaculatus; assembly: GCA_017312745.1. Classification (NCBI taxonomy): domain Eukaryota; kingdom Metazoa; phylum Arthropoda; class Insecta; order Orthoptera; family Gryllidae; genus Gryllus; species Gryllus bimaculatus. The sequence goes on from BOPP01000081.1 coordinate 4,472,721, forward strand.
ATTCTTTTTTAGTTGTGGTGATCGTAGATGAAATCAGTGTGAGAACAAGGCACATGTGCCACATCAGTAGTAGTAATAGTAGTGGCAGCAGCATCATTTGATCAATTTGATATTGCACTAGGGAGACGACGAAACTCAAAGGATTCAGATAATCCTAAATTAATGAATTAGCTTTACTATCACCATGAAACTAAGTTTACACACCTGCCAGAAGAATGCATCCATTTGGTGTGTGTTTTTAAAGTAGCCCTATTTTTTAAGTTCAACAATCTAAATACGTTTGTAATTAAATCAAATTCACATTTTGATTACAAAATAAAAATAAAACGTTCAGAGAGTAGGAGAAAAAATAAATTGCTGCACTTTTTGCCCAAATCTTTGTATATTACTAAAATATCCAGCATGTTTCTTCATTATGCAAATTATTAAATCTTTATCATCTTTCAAGTTACGATCCTCCGGCGATGTACACCTCAAGATCATAAATTTACATCTCCAGGAGTTTTCGCAACTTGAGAAGTTTTGGAAGGTGAGAAGTTTAGACTCTGCTACTGCAGATTGGTATCTAATTGAATTAAGCATTGCTCAAAAAGTGAAACTCTTAAGATCACAGAGACAGAATTACTAGACCTAAGTTTTCTTCATTCTATTATAAGTTAATGCATGGAAAAGTTGAAGAATTATTTCTACACTGACTTCACTTGATACTGGAGCATTGAATGGATCATAGTAATTCTTCGCGAACTACTTGAAAAAAAGTAATCGTTCGAACTATGGCAAACTGTGGTAAAAATGTATTTATTCGGCGATTTTATATTCCTACTGTCAATACCAAAGGGAAAAAACTTCGGCGACCCGTTTTCCGTTTTCTGCCGTCACATCCTTGTCATTGTTTGACGAAACATCCTAGATAATGATTTTATTGTCTTAATTTTAATGTCGGTTTGCAGTTGCTTTGGACGTTCAAGTGTTTTTGGATAACGGTAAGGGGAACACATACGGACAACATGAACATACACAAACCTCCATACCGGGGGCGGGATTCGATCCCGTGACCCAAGGCAACCAGACCTTAAACCTTAGCAACATTGGCTACGCAGTGAGACTACTCGTCTACTTTTGCCGTAACATCGTAGTCATTGGGCCGCTGAGCCGTGCGAGCAGCGCGCACGCCTCTGGGCGAACGCCAGCGTCCGCCGCCGCGTACTCACCAGAGGGCGCTCTGCACGGCCAGGAGGGCTGCGCGGGGTTGCGCGGCGGCTTCGGCGGGCGGCGCGGGGTGGCGCGTGGGCGGCGGGGCGCACGCCGTGCGCGCGTGCGCGCTGACGACGCTGCCGCGTGCGCCAGCGCGTGCGTCGCGGCGGCGTCAGGCGGCGGGGCGACGGCGGTGGCGGCGCGCGGCCTGCCACGGGCGCGGGGCCCCGCCTCGTCGGCGACGTCGAGACGCGGGGATGGGCGCTGCGCGAGGCGAGGGGCGAGGGCGCGGCCCGGACACACGACGCGCTGCTGCGCGCCGGCGGCCGCCCACTGGAGCGCCGCGCCGCGCGCCCGCGCCATTTATGCGCGCGAGCGCCCTGGCGGCGGCGGCTCGCACTCGCACGGCGCGGTGGGTGCTGGCGTCGACGCCGGCGCGGAGGACGACGCCGCGCCGGTCGCACACCCGCGCCCGACGCCCCTCTCGGACGGGGCGCCCTCCCCTCGGCAGCCGTACGCGGTGCGGGGCGCCGCTCGCCGCCGTCCTACAGTCAACATGGCAGTGCGGCGCGTTCGCACAAAGAGGGGGGAAAGTTGAACGTACGTCAATTTGCGAGGTTTGCGTAGATTGTTCTCGATATCAGACAATTCTGGCAATGTTTTTTTAAACTTTTTACAATTTTTTCGCCCCTGCCTGTCACGAGGAAATACTAAAGGGGAAAGTCAATTTCTTGACTTCCGGTGAGGTTGAAGGCCTTTTCTTACTACCTAGTACATCACATCATCTTGCACATCAGCGGCAGTTATAGAATATCGTAATTACTATATTACAACGAATATACTTTTCAAATATTCACATATACTACAATTTGCCGGTCTTTTCCCTTGTATTACCTTTTATACTATTGAGTACGTCAGTATTCATATATACTGGATTTATTGACGTTCAACGATCCATCGATCTCAAACTACACTTCAAGAAATTCTTACGACTAATCCTGCATTGATTCGACGCCTATGATTGGTTATAGTCCCAGAAAATTCCAGACATGTCGCATTAAATAGATTGCCAGATGTTCATACATTTGGAGTATTGCAATTATCGGAACAAATGTGAGCATTGCGTGTTTTTCAACGTCATGTTAAAGAAGATTTTGAAGGTCCTCTTTACCATTTCATTTGTAGCAAAAGTAAGTTTTCCCTTTGCCATATTTTCATCTTCATCTTTACATTGATCGTCATTGTCTTTTGACCTTTGGTTATTAATTTTTGCATATCTTATTGCCGCATGCTCGTGCACTAGGTTGAAGGCCACTGTGTTTCCTTTTCCGCTCTATCACGGAGAGGATTTTACGAAGCAAGTGATCAGTGATACTACCGGCCGGAGAAGTTTGAGTGGAATGCTGAAGGCTGTTCACTCTTGTAATATATGTAAGATATTTCTATTACACATTGATGAAATGGGAAATAATTATCAGATAAACTACCTGTAGAATTCTAGGTCAGGTAGCGCCCAATTTTGTTTTTCGTAATTTTTTTTTCTATTCTAATCTTTACTTCTATGAAATAGTGTCTTAAAGAATGAGTGCCAATTTTGTTCTTCCTCAAACAAACTCATCATATTTTAAAGTTATCAATTAAAAATGATCGTCATTGTAAAGAATCAAAACTAATTCGGCGATATGAATTATAATTAGAATAACACATAAACGTTTAATTTTTAAAAATGCACTTATAATTTTCATTGTCAAAAATACACTTTTCAGCATTCGTGGCATCTTACTATAAATCTCGCTTTGTGAAGGTCAATCAACTCTTTGTGCTGCGTCTGTGTGTGTGTGGCCGAAATTCTGAGTTACACAAAAAATATTTCAATATGACCCATACCTTTTGAGATTACACCATTAAAATAAAGACTCTCAAAGACCCAAAAGTTACCGTTTTACGAGACGAGATCAAGATATCAAACGTTTATTTATTGACGTTAAATTAGTTTACATTATGCGACGAAGATAAGTATTTCTTTTGTAATTATTTCAATTCAGTGAAAACTGTCGTTTTTGTAGATATTACTGCGCATTTATATTGTGGAAAATGGAGGTTGATTAATTATTCCGTTTTCTAGGGGCGTCTATTGGTATGGTCATAGCGTCGTATTATCAGTTTTTATAATGGGAGGCGGCGGTGCTCTTCGCGTGATTCAAGATGAAATTCGGTGCAGATCTGCACGTTGGCTTGCGAGGTTTTTAGCATTTCAGCGGGTACCGCCACAACCAGAACATGGTCTAAGCTCCCGACTGATCTCCGGACATGTGTGGTAGTGTAGTGCATTTCACAGTACGTGTGTGTAAGCAGGTAGTGAAGAGAGAACAATGAAGAGAAGGAAAGATCGCGCGCGGTCGGTGGGGCGCGTTTGCCGGTGTACGTCTCCAACATTCGCTTGGTGTTGATGGGAGGAACCTCGGAAAACTACCAATCAGAGCAGCCGAGCGCCAGAATTCTTCTACAGACACAGGTTGCATTCGCCATAGCTATGCAGTTAATGTCAAAAATCCTGAACCGCGAGAAGTCGAACTAGAAAGTGGAACTCTACTACACCTCGTCAGAATCGCGGCGTTGCTGGCTTTGAGCTACACTCGGTCATGCAGGGGGGGGGCGGCGGCGTGGGCGTGGGAGCAGTGTGGCACGCGGGGCATGCGCGCGTGCTGGGCGGCGCTCTGTCGGCCCGCGCTGCTGCCCACCGCCTGCCCGCCTGCCCGCCGCACGGTAATTACCCGCCACACTTCCCTTACAATGGAGTGCGACCTCATCGCTTGCGCGGCCATCTGTCCTCCGCGATCCTCCGCCTCCGCCTTCTCCTCCGCCAGCCGAGGCTTACGATCTTCCGAAAACAGGTTGCGGAGCAAACATTTAACAACCTAAAAAAGGAGGAAACGTCTATCTAGCCGATGCAGAAAATCTTGCTATCGTCGAGGCTCAAACCCTTGGACTTCCCGGTCAGAGGTACTGCGGTGACGCCACTTGAGCCACCTCCCTCGGCGAGGTTTGGAGAATTTCTGTTTTCCAGCGAACAGCTAACAGCAGAGTGGGCCGTCGGATGATCCTTTATTCCGTTCATTGACGCGTGCGTCGCGCTCGTCGCGCATGAGAAGGTTGCTCAGGACGCTTCCCCGAAAGGGCGCAATCCCTCCTTCGACGCGCGCCCCGCTCGCTCCTACGCCCCCCCCCCGTCTTTCCAGCGCTGCCGGCACACACACACACTCTCGGTGGGTGGCAAACGGCCCGCGACCAACGACGAATGGCGGTAGGTGATGAGCGAGACGATTGACGAGGGATGCACAACAACAGACAAACGGCATGTGAAGAGTTATATTCGAATGCATGCCATAAAAAGCAAAGAACGAGCCAAAAACCGATGAGTGACATATAACGCGACTGTGGACTAGATTTTTCCAGCGAATGAAACAAGGTAAACATATTTAGAAGGGATTCAATAAGGCAGAAGGGAGGAATGAGTGATCGTAGATATTTCTCTATACGAAAGCTAACTGAACGTTCAAAATAAAATTCTATTGAGATATGAGAAACACAAGTTTTGATGAAGTCTAGCAACGTACAGAAACCTAATTTAAAAACTGTATAGTGAATTTTAATTTTTTGCTCATACAGGAAGCATTTTATTTTACTGTATGTTAATCTTTCATCAAAAAGAACATTCAGTTAAATTTTTAGAAAGTGTGGGTGGATCAATAAAGTTGCTATAAATGAGCGGAGTAACTACTGAGTCAAATATAAACAAGCAAACAAGCGCATTTATCTCAAATGTGCTAACGATGCGATTGCCCTCTGTTTGGCTCGTGGTAATCTCTCTTCTGCTTCTGGTAACTAGTATCAGTTGTAAGTTGCGCCAGAGACTCCATAAAATCTGGAGAGAATAATTTTTATGTTTGTACCTTTCTCTTTACACATTCGATGGATGTCAGTGGACAATGTCAATCGTCAATTCATTACAAAGTTTTTGACTGAAAAACCACAATTTTTCCGTTTTACCTATAATTTTGACCTTGAATCCATTCTTTGTCTACTTAGAGCATCTTTCACCGAAGTTGCTTCTTCGATGCCCTCTCCGCTTCCATGGAGATATCCTCAAATTGGCTTGTTCAGTCCTACTCTTCAACTGTTCCAAACCTGACGACGTTCGTGAGTGCTTTGAACCATTTATCTCACTTTTTCAACCAGCCTGACGTAGGAATATTACAGGCCGCTATCACATGCCCTCGGAACATCGACTACAAAGTCACACTAAATACTTTAGTTTCAAATTAAACGTTCTCCCTCATTAATATGTCATCTCAATGTGAAACGCACAGTGCTGCAATAGTGGTTCAAAAATTAATTTGATTACGCTTCCGAAGCGTAAACGTGTCAGAAAAGGATATACTTTTGTGGATATGGAAAATACATAACATGCAGGATATAAAGGGCAATAACAATAAAAGGTAAAAACTTCTAGGTCAAAGATGTAACATTTTGCGAACAACATGGGAACTAGGGTCTAGAATAAGGGAAAAATCTAGGACCTCCAATTCTGAGTCGCTGCAGAGACAGAGGCAATGCTGTCTCTGAACTAATCTCAGCCGGTAACGAGTATTCATATACCTACCAAATACCATTGCAAAGGGAGTCAACTACCAATGAGAGTATTATATACCACGTATGTAACTACTACGAAATTTCTTACCACATATTCTTTGGCATTAAGTGATTATCTTCGATCTCCCACATACTCTAGAACTTTCTAATATTAATTTTGGCACACATAAAAGTTCCTTCAGCTTCTTTGGTTCCCCTTTTACTACATCAGATCTGCTCGTGTGATGTAAATTGATTCATATATCAATGAATTTTGTTTGTTAAATAAAACCAATAAAACAGTCTTCTAAAAAAACTGAACATTGATTGTCGAAAAAGAGAAAATAATACTTGCGTCAACTTATTAGTGATATTGCTGACAGTCATACCGTATAATATAAATTTGTTTGACGAAAAAAGGTAACTGTATTAAAGCCGTCATCGGGTGGGATTTCCCCCGTACTGGGCCGGCCCTAATCTCCTCTGTGTCAAGCGTCGACGCAGCCAGCGCAGCGGGTTCCGGCCCCGTTCCCTCCGCCTAACCCCCGCCGCCCCGTCACCGCTCCGCCCCCATCCCACACCCACACGCCCCAACCCGCCACCCCGCGTCTTGCCCTTCCCCCGCCACGCCTCTTTCCCGCCACCGCCCACCCTCTACTCCGCCCAGGCGCCCACCCCTGCCCCTCCCCGGCCCCTCCCCGGCCCCTCCCCGGCCCCTCCCCCCGCCGCTCCCTAGCGCTCCGCCATTGACGGACGGAAGGCACCCGCGGCGCGCGCCCTCGGCAGGCCGCCCGCCCGAACCCAGGGACACAAGAAATATGCCGCTGCCTTTGTGCGAGCGCCTATCCTCCGCCCGCCCCCCCCCCCCCCGCCCGCCCCCGGCCCCCTGCCTTGGGCGCCTGCCCACGCCCCCCCACCCAGCGTCTTCGACCCGCTACCTTCGCCCACCACGGAGCCTTCAGTTCGCGCGATATCCATCATCCACTCCGCTTCATCACAACACATACAAACTTTCTCGTCTCTTCGCGATTTCCGTTAACGCGTCTTCCCATGACGTATTCCCTCATTGCGACAAAATGATTTTCTCATATATGCGGGTGTACGCCTCCTTTTTGTGATCGTAGAGCGGAGAACAACTTGTGATTGGAATCGCTGCGGCGGTGAGAACGAGAGACCGGTTCAATACCATTCCATGTGTGTTTTTACCACGCTTGTAATAGTGAGCGTGGATTATTGTATAACCCTTCATTAACCCCTCTTAGTAATTTAACTCACATAGATTTCAGCTCTACTTACTCTTGGTATTCTTTTATCATACACTTGAAAATACCCATTTCAGACTGTGAATAAATACCAACGGGAAACTACTGTATTGTTTTATACAATCATAATGCCAACAATTAAATATGGTAAATTAATGAGTTTGTTTGCGTATCAAAAAAATATAATTTGCTAATGATCCGTTTACGATTCGAGCATTGTAGCTTCCGGGGCGAAAACAAAGTTTCTGTAGCAACATCTTTAATCTTACCAATATTTTAATTATTTAGAAGGTATCTACTCACCCAGCGATCAATTAAACATAAGCTAAAATAATAAAGTTGAATATCATTAGAAATGTGTATTGTTCTTAGTTGATTACGTAAGTGACTGACTGCCATCAGTGCGCGTTTTGTACAATGTGGAAATGTTTATGTGAGATGACCGTGTAGCCGAAAGCGTTCAGCTACTTCCCTATTATTTTTACCAGACACAGTTTATTTCACTCATATGTTAAATTGAATTCATTTATATAGAGAACTCTTTGTACTAACACACATTACTAATGAAATTCCTACTCCAACATGTACGTGTGGAACGCATACCAGGTAATATTAGTCAAGAACACATCTCTTGATTTCTGCTTCGGGATACATCAGGTAATGTTTTGACAACTGAAGAATGAAAATTAAGGAAACTTGAATTTTAACAAATAGTGATTGTCCAACGTACTTGTCCTGCCACCACTCGAGCGGCGGAGAAGGTAAAAGTAGGGTGACGGGAGCCAGAGAAGTCGGCGAGGGTAGCATTTGGGATGGTAGAGTGGTTCGTGTGGGTTGCGAGGGGACAGGCGACGAGGTAGAGAGGGCGAGGGTAGAGAAGGGCGATGGTAAAGAGGGGCGAGGGTAGAGAGCGCGAGCGTAGGGTAGATGAGGGGCGAGTAGAGAGGGCGCGAGGGTATGAGAGGGTGAGGGTTAGAGAGGGGCGAGGGTATAGAGCGAGGAAGAGCGAACGTAGGGTAAAGAGGGCGAGGATAGAGAAAGCGAGTGGGCGGTAGAGAGCGGCAGGTTAGGGCGACGTAAGGCGAGGTAGAGAGGGCCGAGGGTAGAGAAGGCGAGGGTAGAGCAGGGGCGAGGGTAGGAGAGGGCGAATGGTAAAGAGGGGCGAGGTAGAGGAGGGGCGAGGTGTAGAGAGGGGCGAGGAGTAGAGAAGGCTGAGGGTAGAGATGGGGCGAGGGTGAGCAGGTAGAGAGGGGGCGAGGGGGTAGAGAGGCGCGAGGGTAGAGAGAAGCAAGTGGGGGGGCCCCGGAGGTGGGGGGGTAGAGAGGGCTGAGTAGAGAGGGGCGAGGGTTAGAGAAGGGCAAGGGTTAGAGAGGACGAGGGTAGGGAAGGCGACGAGGGTAGAGGGGGCGGTGAGGGTAGTGTGGGGTGCCCATAGTAGAGAGGGCGGCGGGGGTAATGTGGATGCAAGGGTAGATAGGGCGACGAGGGTAGTGTGGGCGTCGAGAGTAGCGAGAGCGACGAGGTTAGTCGTAGCGGCGAGGTAGAGGCGTTGGGTGTTAGAGGAAACGTTCACGCCGAGGCAAGGGAGAGGGCGAGGCGTGGGAGTGGGTGGTGTGGGATTGGGGAGGCGGGCGCGCGGGATCGGCAGGGGCAGCAGCGGCGGAGGCATCGATGTGTCGCCTTCGGCTGACAGCCTCGTTAGGGGCGTCGTGGCGCTTCCTGCGCGGCTGAAGGGCGCACAAAAGTGGCGCGCTCTATTTATGTCGCCACCTACGCATTCTTTCACGATACGCCGCGAAAAATGTGCCGCGTTTGCCTTCGCAGCCACCCCCAAGGATTCGATTGGGCAGGGGCAAGCGGCAAGCGAAGGCCGCGTCCTTGTTATCCTCCTTTCACTCGCAGGACCCACACGGAGGCAGCGGATCGCACGCTCCGGGGTATTTGTGTTTTTATAATGTCCTTTAAAATTTGCTATCACCGTGCATGTTATCAACAGATTTTGTACAAGAATAATATGATTTATTGCTAAAAAATACAATTATATGAAAATCAATAATAAATAAATAAAGTATTGGAACTGTGACGATGCAATTTCGTACCTTAATGCTAAATTTGGCGTTGTTTCATTTCACTATGTTTCATTATGAAGTAATTATTTTCCTCTTTTCTTCTTGTGCCCCTCTTATGCTCCGTCAATACTGTAGTTTTGCAATATTATGTTTTTGCAAATTTTATTAATACAGAATTCGCTAACTCTAATTTTTATACAGCCCCTTACTACAGCAAAATAATGGAAAACATTTTAGTCGTTCTTGAGAAAACAACTGTTTAAAAATTTCCTTTATTTCACGCAAAACTGAATAAAGCTGGGTATATTTTTGAAAAATTGTACATTAACTTATTCCAAGATCAATACTTAAAGATATATTTAATAAAAGACGAAAAACTTTCTGTTCAATACTGTAGTTGTAGAATGACGCCAAAAAATTGAACATTCGCAATTTTACAATAAATGAGAACTTTGCCATTGGCTTTTAAGTTTTGATTAAACTTTGTCTTCATAATGCGTAAATGACTTTAAAATAGATCAGATCTTGGTTTTATTTAAATGTCTGAGTTTTCGTAAATTGCAAAAGTTTAAAAGTTTTGTGGATTCGTCTTACAACTACAATATTGAATGTAGAGATTTTTTCCTTTAACTAAATTTATCTTCTGAGACATCTTGAAATAAATTCGTGTTAAATGATTCGAAAATATGATTAGTTTTTGCATTATTTGGCGTGAAATTTAGGTAGATTTTGAACAATTATTTTCCAAAAACGGCTCAAAATTTTTCCTAGTATTTTTTCATTTAATTTTTTCTTTGTATTGAGCATTAGACACAAAAATGGGGCAGGACTTGTTTTCGGCAAAATCTCAAATATTTTTAATATTTCAACATTGCAAAACAACAGTATTAATAATTGAGATTTTCTTTGCAGTCCTGGTCCTGGTTGGATGGGATGGATAATGGGAGATAACTGGTAGAAGAAAAGCCCGCAAGCCGAAGTGAAGGTCGGCTTGCACTACGCAATGGGTGAAGAACTTCACCACCTTCCCTGAAAACTATTGATGATACATCAGCACATATTTTCGCGTTATATTTCTAAATTTTTAATTTTCAAAACTTCAGAAAGTTTAACGAAAAATTTACCTTCGCTATTCTTTTAAATGTTTCTTGTTTTACCCGCAGAAAACGTTGAAGAAAAAAATTGGAGCGATTTTTGAGAAAATGTTTTAGTTCATAATTTGGATGAACATTAAGCAGAAACTAAGTAAAGAAATCTGTTTTTTTTCAAAAAATTCTAAATTATCTGGTTTAAAGATCTGATTTTTAGACAGTTTTCATATGAGACAAAAAAATGTAATCCAATGCAAATGCAATTCATGTAATTTTGCAATGCTAATTTTTGTAATTTTCAAAAATACAAAGAGTTTGCAGAAAATGAACCAGCACATATTTCATAACATGTTTTGATATCCATAAGGAGAACTTTTTAAAAAATGGAGCCGTTACTGATGGAAAAATTGTTTTGAAATTTCCTACATTTCACGTTAGACCCGCGCCATTCTTTTTAGTGACTTTTACGCTATCTGAAGAAAAACAGTTTAATAATACAATTTTGAGCAATTTTTGAGAAAATTTCAAAAATATTTTCGGAGCTTCATGAAAAGTAGCCTTAATAGCGAAATATCCGTTATAAACTCAGAGAGCTTGGAATTCATTTAAATAGATTTAGGAGTCCCAGTTTGGAGAAAATCAATAGAACGCTTTTGGTTCTAGCAGTGACCTCTAAAAATGGACAGATAAAGTTACAGACGGATTGACAGACATTTTTCCATCAATCGATTTTTTGTATCAGGGGCCCAAAAAAATGGATTCTTCCTACACTTTTAGAGGACTTTGATATATAAAGGACCAACATTTGTCCAGTTTTTCGTTACTAAGGCCAAGCAACTACTGGTTTTCTGTCGAATAATCGGCTTTTTTTATTCACGCGAATACAATTTTTTATCTTCTTATGAAGTAAGAAAGTAAAAAATGCCCTACATTTAAGCCAGACCAGCACGTCTGCTCTCGCGAGCATTCTGCACTTACGAGCCAGCCGTCTGAACGCGAGAGCTTCGAAAGTGCAAGAGGTGGAGAGTTGGTAACTTCGGGGGGAGGGAGAAACCGGAACGCAGCCGACACGGCATGTAAAATGAATGCCTGGGTATCTAAAGCAATGATCCATGCTGTGAAATGATTTGCCCACTTACTTAAATGGGTATTCAACCGTAATTTCAGCTACAAGGGCCATATTACCCTGTTTATTTCAGTGCACTGTTATGTATCGACATATTTTTATTATTTTTCTTTAGCCTCGTTGTAGCTCAAACAACATTTTAATGCAGAGGCCTCTTTTAAGAATATATTATGAATTTAAACTTACAAATATTTACAATTTAATAAATGATTTTTCGTCTGAAATGTAATTATCTCTAAATTATTGCAAAACGGAGGAAATTGAGAGAAGTCTCTCTCATCGAGATTGATATAAAAATGAAATACAGGCAATTCCAAGAAGGGTAATGTTTGACCACACATATATTTGTGACCATTTCCCCCCTTTATGAAGCTGATTAAGAAATACCAATTAGCAAACCACTTACAATATTTTAGGGGTGATGATGAGTCATTTTAAATAGAACGCAACTGTCTTATTTTTATACGATGTCGTAAACGATTATGAAGGAATATAATTTATTCATATTCATTAATTTTAAGTTATAAATATATCATGTACTCTTGGCGGAAATTAGAGAAGAAAATAATCATGATTGTTAATCAAGCGTCTTAATCAATTAAACATAGGTAATGAAAAAATAATTCATTACTGTCATCATCAAACAAAAAGATTCAATATTACATTTTTGTATTGAGCAGCACGCCAAATTTGCGATTACATTGTAGTAAAGCATATTACATTATCAGCTCTACAAGCAATTACTACACTGGTATCCAAATCAAATATGTATGTCTAATTCGTTTTAGATTCATTCTGTACGTTGTAATATATATAGACAACACACATTTCCAAAATGAAGGTAATGATACTTGACGTGTGTGTAACAGTCCGTCAATTCTCCCAATTGCTCTTTCAATTTACGTGCATTTGTGCATTTCTCATTCGCACTCCCTGAATGAATCTTATGCCCACCCTTCGACGCGGACCGGGTTAGCATTCAAGTTGGTCGCGCGTGGCTCCCGAGGTCAGTGAAGTGCGGAATGTTGCGCAGGCCTGGTTTAGTGGTATGTATCTCGCGTAGGGTACGAGAAGTTGCGGGTTGAAAACTCTGACTAGTCCTACATTTTACTTTCGAGCTCATTAATTCTCGTACTCGTACTATCCGCTGTAGGCACCCGTGTCCTACACCCATGTTCATTGCAAAATGTCCAAATGTGCAAAATTGCTGGAAATGTGCCTGTTAATCTAGAATTGATTGTTTTATACGCTTCAAGAGTTCCACGTTTAAAAGTTTAGAAAACTCCCTGGATTATGAATCGAAATTCTGTATCTAGAATCTGGTCTTTTCAAAACCAAGGTTACAATTCAAACCTGTGATGTGTTATAGAATTCCATCAACTTGAGGGCTTCCTAATATTCTTCATTTGTTAATTAATTATCGTAGTATTTTCCCCCATCGCTTGATCTACGTTACATAGGTCACAGTTATTACAAATTAATTTGGAGATAATATTGTGTGTATCATTATCACTCATTTACTAATGCTAACAGCAATAGTAATGACAACGTAAATAAAAAAAACATTTCTGAGATTCTAAGCGAAGCCAATTGAACCTTATACAAAAATCAATTTTAGCGTAACAGAACATGGAGCATTGGAGACTAAAGATGATAGTAGGCTTATGAACGAAAATCAATGAAGATGAAAAGAAAGTGATGTGGAATTTGATTCAGTGACCTTTCGTATCCTAGACCAAATACATATTCTAAGACCAACACAGCCGGCAGAATGATTTAAAACGGTAGAACAAACATTGGAAAGAGAAATAAAGAGTCAGCAAGGTCGGTAATTCAATCACGAATCTTTCACAAACGAATCGATAGTTGAAACTTACGGTAAAATCCCCGAGACAGACAGCGGAGCACAGACGCTATTAGCGAAAGTTTCTGAACCCGAAGAAAAACCAAGGCCTTGGCCGGGATTTCAACCCGCGATCTCTCGCACCCGAACCGACAATCATACCCTAGACCAGCAAGCGAAGGGTAGGCGTGGCGAACTGATGTTAGTTAGCATTCATAATTCCTTAGAAAAAAGTAATTTTCTCGTATTGTAACGTTGGCCTTCTCAAACGCTGTGAGAGTTCAAACACTATACCCATAGGCCACTTACTGTACATGGCACACAAGCCAGAGGAAAGAGTGGTTTAATGAAAAAGAAAGAAAAAAAATTTCGGGCCTGTCCGGGATTTGAACCCGGGACCTCTCGCACCCAAAGCGAGAATCATACCCCTAGACCAACAGGCCCCTTGATAAATGAACTGAAGCAAAAAGTATAAACGCAAATCATGAGAGCGAAAGAAATATTCTGGGCCTGCCTGGAATTTAAATCCGGAACCACTCGCAATCTAATCGATTTTCATAGACCAATGAGTCAGAATATACTACATAGAGTGTCTAAAGTGCTGCCATATTCGCGGGAAATTGAAACCATTTTTTGCAGTCAAAGCAGCGTCCTCTGGGCAATTATTGAATATAATTCATTAGTTCTATTTGAATTTTATGAAATATAAATCGAAGTGTGTAGTAGAAATCAGGACAAAGAAAGCACTCACTTGAAAAATGATATATTCGTGGTCTGATAACTTCTATTTTTAATGCACATACTGAAGGGATTGTGAATATTATTATTGTAACCACTAATCTGATTTAGATACAGTTAAACGAAAGAGACAACGATATAGATATAATATCGAAACATACAACATATCGCTTCAGTGTGAAATCGCCGCAACCAGGCCACCACTCGTATGTTCTGACTGCAAAAAGCATGGCGGTTTCTAGTTCTACGATCGCCCACTAAGAGCGCTCAAACCATAGGGACAACCACTCTATGTAGTATATTGATATATTTTAACTCGCCAAACCAACTGACCAATGGTGAGGAATGAACTGACATCTTCACCTGACCCAGCGGATAAACATTTGTATCGGCAACGCCAGGAATGATAGGCGACGTTTTCAACCGGTGTCAGATTTCTAGCCCGTTCGTTCTTTCATAACTGATTGCAAAGGCCATATCCGTTGATCCCTTTTTAGTTTAAAGTGCACAGTGCAGCAAACCTTAACAATTCTACCAAAGTCAGTTGCAAAAACTAATGTTATTTTTAAGAAAAATGAAAAAGAAACTTATCTACTAGATGACATTCGAAGTTACACTCTGTTTTGACACTTTCCTAATTAGACCCCATTATTGTTAACATTTTGCTTTTAAAACGCAATAGTGATATCAAATTATGTATATATTTATTTACTTATTTATTTACGTATATATTTACAAATTTATTTACATATTTATTTACTTACTTATTTACTTATTTATTTACTTATTTTTTACTTACTTATTTACTTATTTATTTATTTAATATATAGAAAATATTTTCAGGGCCCCATTGTTGTAATATCTGTATTTTGGATTTGTATTTCGTATTTTTCATGTGATCGACCTTCGCGACTTTCTAAACCTACCCCCTAAACATCTCTATTTGTCATCCGTGCCCTCCGAGGCAATGGACACCTTGTCCACAGAGAGACTTTTAGCGGCGGCGCGGCTAAGAGTAAAACGACCGCACGACCGGCGCGGCTAGGAACGATCAGAAGAAGCTGGTAAACTTTCCTGTCAATCGAGTATCCAGCGCGGTGCGACTCATCTGGCAGGCAGAGAAAATTATTGTAAAATCGGGAAAAACATTGCATAAGATGTACAGATGCACAACTATTAGAAAAATCATAGTTGATGAATTAATTATTTTTTTCCCAGCGCGTCAACTGCTATGACAACTAGTCTCTGCGTCGACTCCGACCGGACGATTGCTTACACTAGCTTAATTTTGTTAGGGTGAATTGAGCCGCTAGCTGGAAAAGAATTCAAGCGGCTGGCTGCTATGATTGGTAGTTATGGTGATTACTCCTATCAATATCAAGGGGATGTCGGAGAAGTGCACTATCAAACGGACCATGAGTCGCACGGAACTTTCCTTCCTCTTCTTTGCCCTAATATCTCTCTTTAAACACACACTGCCATGCTCTGCACTAACACTCTTCTCTGGAGACCAGTCGAGAACTTAAACGTTGTTCCATCTGAGGCAATGTATCGCTGGGGGAGATCCTTGGAGGAGGAAATTACTCACAAGCCGGCGTGAAGGTCAGTGCAGTATCTCACTATACAGGGTTGAATGATCACCGTTACCTCCGGGAACAAAACATGCTCTATACAAACCAAACTAATGACATTTGACGTGGAAACTGTTGCAAACATCAATAATCCAATCAATCAATAACTACGGAGAATCCCGTGTTCCTCTCCCACTAGTATGTGAAATGCTGCGTTGAACTACATGTGGACTCAGCCGAGCGAAGTGGCGCAGTGCGTAGCGCGCTGACTTCGCAATCGAGAGGACCGGGTTCGAGTTCCGGGCCGTGGTTTCGCTAGGTTTTAAGGCGATAGTTAAAAAAGTCGACGATCATCTCTCACCTCCTAATCGAATAATGATGATGATAATAATAATAATAATAATAATAATAATAATAATAATAATAGTTTACAGCGGGGACAAAGTTGCTCGCGTCCGTGGTCTACCGCACGTGTCCCCTGGGCGTAACGGTAAATGCGCAAATGTTGGATCAGCGTGGATGTTTTCTCTGTCTTCTGGATGTCGCATTCTCAAGAGGTAGAGAAGGATTTTCCTAAGGATGGGATGATTTGACAGCTAGTGCTGGCAACACAACTGACGATTCTGTGTCCTTGAACTAAATAGACTCTCCTTTCTCCATTCGTTCGTTTGCAGTTGGCTAACGTGTAAGAAGCCACGACGCTCCCTGCTGTGATGTCCTCGTCCGACGAAAATATAGTGCGCCACGAGAAATAATTAAAATTAGGAAGTGCAGAGCTTTGTGCTCTAATGTAAAAATTCGTTTTTTTTATAAAAAATATATTGAATTTAGTTTTTATGTGATAAGTATTATGTTTGTTTTAAAATCGAGTCTTGAATGTGACACACGTAGTCGCCACGGTGCACGTTTCCGGCCTCTGTGCTGTGTGGCGACTGGCGACCTGTGTTTGGGAGCTTTTCGTGATATTTCGTGCTTTTTTGTGCAATTATATCACGATTGTGAGCAATGAGACCAAGACATTTTCCCATTTATGTAAATAAATTTCTATATTTCCCGGACTCGCGTGGTGCATATAACTAAGCGAAACTCAGACATCTCGTCAGTGATGTCTCGCGTGAACCGTAAACAAACCCTACGAAGGGGCGTAACTAAACAGCTGACGCGGCGGAGGGATACTTCTCTGAAGTAACGTGATGTTCACTTGTTTTTTCCGATCTGTCACTTTATCCCATCGTTAGGAAAATTCTTGTATAGTGGTACGGACTTCACTGTGGCAAGCAGACCTTATAGCAGATGATATATTCGGAAATTTACACTTTTCTTCGTTTTTGTCGTGATCGCGGCTTTTTTTGTCGGTCAGAAATAACGGTCTAAGCCAACTCGAGTCGCAGAGCAAAGGGAGCTTGCCTTTCACCAAGGAGGTCTGAGTTTGATTCCCGGGCAATCTCCTGTGAAATTTGTACATACAAAACGAGCTTTGCAGGGGTTAGTCCAACCCCCGTGAAGTGTCGTAAGCCCTACCACTGTCCTATTTCCTTCCTTTACAAGAGTAATGATTCAGGAGCGCGGGTAAAGAGGCGCGTAAGCGGAGATGCTATCTGGTGGTCCTCTTGACAACTGAATACTCTCACAGATAACCTAACGTTAAAATCAATAATGCGGTCGCTTATCAACTCGAAGTTAATGCGACCTTGAATAAAAAAAGTAAACAAATAACATCTGATGTGTTTTGCTTTGTGCCTGTTGTGTTATCTAGTTGTAATCCCTCCAAAATCATGCGAATAGCACAGGGCAATTGCGAACCTTTTAACTAGCATGTCAGGATTGTAACACACGACACACAGGATAGGGGGGTTGGAGAAGCATTTTAGTTCTTGGTCGTCTCAAACTTGAAATAAAGTTCGTAACACTTTCTTATCAAAGGATCAAGATTCTGTTTTTGTTATTTCAGAGTTAATTCTCCACACAAATAACGAGAAAGGGGGTATTCAAAATACTACAAATTTGCATTGCGTAATTCATGGACGGCCCCTCAGGCACTAAGGTTGTCTAAAGACGGACGGACAGATGGGCGGACAGATGGGTGAATAGATGGGCAGACAGTTGGGCAGATAGATGGGCGGAACGACGGGCAGACAGACGGGCGAACAGACGGACGGACAGACGTTTTGCCGTCAGTCGATTTTTCGGTATCACGACCGACAAAACACGGATCCTGGCTACACCACGTGTTAAAGGAAATTTTCTCCAATATTTAACAACTGTATTTATTCACTTTTTCGTTACGAGAGCCCGGAAAAATGAGTATTCCTGCCGAAAGAAGAAAGAGTGAGAAAGTAAAAATTAAAAAAATACACAAAATTAATAATTAAGTAGATCATATCACTACGATGCCATTCCTCTCCCATGAAACCTCCCTTCTCCAATGCAACTCTTCAGAAACTCAATTGGGTTAACGGCAAATTTACTATTGTATAATAAATGTTAAAATTTGTGTTATTTAACTTTGAGACATCACGTGTAAAGAGTTGGGGTTTATATAAAAACATACGCGTTTTCAAATGTTGATCAATATTGACAATCACGGCCTGTTGGATAAAACGTGCTCCTCGTGGGAACTAAGACAGTGTGTAGCAATATTTCTGTTTCGCATTTGAAATGTTCGAGAATATCAAGTTTTCTTCTGAAAAACGTTTTCGTTTGAACTGAAAGATGTTGCTTCCCAAGTTAATGGTCATATATCTTAATTGTATTAAAAATATATGCTTAAATAATACATCTAGTGCTTTAGTTTCTTTTCATGTCAATGTGTCTTTGATAAATGTTCTTGCAATTTCCATTTCGTTCGGTTTTTAAGAATGGGATCCAATTCGACTACTGTTCTTTTAGGCTCAATTCTAATAAACCTGTTGCCTTATATATCAATATTACGCTTCGCAGGATTCGTGTAAAACACAATAAACACTGCAAACACAATAAACGCCCCACAGCAACGCTGCTTTATTCTGTCGTCAGCGAGCAGCGGCGAGCTGTTTCTGAAGCTCTCTGGCGGGGCGTGCAGAGAGCGCGCGGTCGGCGGAACGCTTCCTTCCGAAACGCAACACCTTCGCACCTCCCCTCGCCCCCGTCTCGGTCTCCGCCCGGCCCCCGGCGCCCGCTACCTAAAGTTAAGAAGCCGGTAGGGCGGAAGGCGAGGCGGCGAGTGAAATGCGAAGGCTTTCCGCCGCCAGTCCGCGGGCTGTCAGCCGGCGGCCGTCAGGGCCCCGCCCCCGCCACGCCCCCGCCGCACCCCTGCCAGCCGCCGCCACCGCTTTCCAACCCGGCCCGTCACCACCTCCCGCCCTTCTGCGATTTTCCTTCTTTCCTCCGCTTATGCTCGGCCTTCGCCGGCTGCTTTTCTCTCTCCCTTCGCTGTCGTGTGTTCCCTTGTATCCAGTCGTTTTGCCCCCAAACAATTTGCGGGGTGTGAATAGCACTGCTGAAAAAAAAGATGTTTCGTGCACTTTATTTTGTGCCACTTTTATTTACTATTAATTTTCACTCTTTCTTCCAGTTCATCTTAATTCTTCCGGCCGCATCTCATAGCACGTTTCATTTCATACACCTAAACTTAATTCACTGGCAGTCACTTCGTCTTTTCCTTTTAATCTCTTTCGTATTATTTATCATTTTGATTCTCTTTTCCGTCGCTTTCTCTCTTTTACATCACTTCCTCTCAAGAAACGTTAAGGGAAACGTTTAAATTGACATTGTTCTAAATACTTGTTGCAGTTCCATTTTCATATATTTCTAAATATCCATTCTCATACATAAATCTAGATCATTCATTTTCTCTCAGATCTTTTCCATGTCTATGCATCTTCTTCTTTCCCCTCGCCCTTGTTGTCTCCGCCTTCTTCTTTCCTCTGATCCGCGCCCCCTGGCGTCCTCGCGCTGCCCGCCTCGGTCATGCCGCCTCCGCCACGCCGCGTCGCCGGCGCCAGCTCCGCCTCGCCTTACCAGTGCAATCTTCATTCCGTAATGGGAGACGCATTACGTCGCCCGTCTATTCCTGCGCTCCCTAAAATAAGTCATAGAGCTTCTAGACTCTGTAATAAAATTGTACTCCAAAGGACGAAACTTTGAAGTTTCTTCTTTTCATAACGGTTATGAATGCGTGTTTAAATTGACTGTGATGGTTCTAGTTCTTTTTCTCGGATAATTGTCTTCAGGAAAAATTGCACCACGAACACAACATCTCTAGTATGTGCTTTATCTAACGCAGTATAAAAGAATGTAATAAACATATTAGCATAGATAATACGAATGTTTCGGAATTTATCACAAATCACTGTGACAAAAATTAAATAAAAACTTAAACAGTTCATTAATTAACACACGTCATTTATTAATAGACGTAAGACAATCACATGGAATACACCTATTTAAGGATTTTCAAAATGTTCATTTACTATATTCTTTAATCTCTATTCTCAGTTCACTATATCGTCTGCACCTCGTGTGCATATCGAACGAAAATGAACGTGAGAGTTGGCTCAGAGCATCAAGTGAAGTAACAGCGGTGGAGGAGAGTTCTAGCGGCCGGATGCACTTATCGATAGTTTCCTGTGGTTTCTCCGATCAACACCAGGAGAATCCCGGAGCAGTTCCCTACTAATCGGCCAGGGACTGAGTCGAGACTTTGAGATTTTGACATACATTCTTCAAAATTTGGGGATACTTAACATTAATCTCTCTGGACATTTCAAAATTTTCCCAAAAACGGCTCTATTTTTTTATTTAAATTTCTTGTAAAGAAATATGTAAAGAAATATATTTATATTTCTTATAAAGTAAAGTAGAATTGTAGTAGTGCTTGAAATGACTTGAAAGGAAGTTTTTCAAGAACTCAAATATGAACATACTGTCATCCAATACAGATGAGTATGAATCATATGTATTGGATGCCAGTATCCACAGCTCACTACAAACATCCACAGCCCTGCTCATTATTTTACAACACATTTCCTCATGACCTTAAACACTTAAAATCGATATGCGACTTTAAATGCCAAAGAAAATATTTTCTGCTACTCAACATTAACTACCAAATTGAAAGGGATTCTTACAAGAACCAAACTAAACCAAATTTCAGATTTTTCAGAAAGCATCGAAAACGTCTGTTTAATAATGAATTTAGGATTTTTCTCGCCTGATATATTTCAATGTGTTTGGCACTTGACGATTGGAAATGTCTCAGGCAGATAGCGACAATTGTAGGGAATAACTTGGCGTCAAAGGAACCTAAGATTCCATACTTATTATAATTTATTTTATGTTCTCACAATCAAAAAAATCTTATCAACTTTTTATTACTATTTCATTTTCAATAAACTTGATCACGCAATAAAACGTTCTGCTCATAACGTTCCTAATTACAATCCTTGTAACTATTGCGTGGTCTAACTTGTAACTAACTTTTAAATATTCCGTGCTCATAATGTTTCCAAGTAAAATACTTGCAACTATAACACGTACAGTGCCTCCTGCACGTGTCCAAGACTGCCCCACACAATTGTCAAGGCCGTTCAGCCATATATCTTGCCCGACGGCATATTCTGGTTAACACCGCTCGCGACCCACTGCCATATAGAGGTGTTGGCTCTACTGATCGACCTCTTTGACTAGCCAATTCGGCCACAGCATTTATGAGCGAAAAAAACGAATAGACTTCTCAGGATTTCCGAGGAGAATTTGTTGCATTTCGTAAATATTATGTGATGCAAGAATCGTTAAAATGATGTTAAAATCGATTAAATGAGTAAAAATGCTTTAAATGTGACGAATATGGTAAAAATGACTTATAAGTCGAATAAACGAAAAATGAAAAAAATACATAAAAATAGGTCATTTCGTTTTGTCATAACATAAAATGAATATCCATACAAAAATGCACTGTCTCAAAGTGAAATAAAAAAAATATTTTTTTAAAATACGTTCTCTAATAGCCAATATCTAGAGTGTTTCTCTTAGCCAAATGCTTTTCGGAGAAATTTAATCCTATTATCGAATAATATTTTAAGGTTCCAACGTCCGTTACAAAATACACTAAACTTCGGCAAGAAAGCCATAACGGGGATGCGTATAGGACACTGCCAGAAGCATCGTGCCTTCGGTCGGCATAGTATCCCACTATGATTGGTGCGTTATGAGGTTGAACCTTGCAGCCACCCAACGGTTTAACAAGTAGTGTACTGCCAGTAGCATCTGGCCTACCGCTCGGTTTTGTGTCCAACTATGATTTATGCATTATTTGGTTGAACCTTGCAGCCATTCAACGGTTAGACAAGTAATGTACTGCTAGTAACACGTGGCCTACCGATCGGAATTGTATCCAAATATGATTGGTGCGTTATGTCGTTGAACTTTGTTTATGGCGCGGAGGGCGTGCCGCCGCCGCGTCCCGAGGGGGTGTCTGGCGCGGGGGGGGGGACGAGCAGAAAAACGACGGTCGCGCCAGAAAGCGCAGCGACGCAAGGGGAGGGGGCGGCGCCCCACCCAGGGGGACGGGCGCTGGCGGGTGGCAATCAGCGTGACGTTGTTGTGAGCAGCACATCACGTGAGTAAATTGGGAATTGCGATCTCGTCTGAATAAACAAGACAACCTCTTCAATTATTTTCATTTCACGTCACATATCCAAATCAAAATTTAATTGGGCCACATTATTCGAGGTGAATCCATGAAATTTCCGCAAACGTGGTTGTAGACGTGGACGTTTTCACCCCTACTCTCTGGTCAATTCGAGTTTTATTTGTGAATTAAATGCATGCTACATGGAAACATAACGACTTTGGCGGTAACAATTCTTCCCTAATCAATCTAATTGTCTGGCTAGAATAGCAATGCTAGGGATTACAGCTTAAATTTGGTATGTGATTTACACACAATTAACAACTAATTAGACGTTTACTTCCTCCTATATTTTGTACAGAGTAAATCCTTTAATACTGCAGACGTAAGTACCCATATTTCGAGTGAAGAAACACGTTTTGTGAGGCCGTAACACCGAAAAAGTGATTTTTGTTTTTCCTATTCGTAGAATATTAATATACTAATACTAATATAAGTAATATAGTCAAATTCCGAGTTTACGAGATTGTGGTACAGAAAAAGTGAAGTTTCTCAAAACCGTCGGGCGAATGCACATTAACGAATAAACCGCGCACAAGATTTTCACCAAATAAATATTTCCGTATCGATCTAGGCTCAACATTTTCTCAATATTTATTCCATTGTTTTTCTAGAAGAGAGCAATGTATTTTTGTATAACATATGCACGTCGGATTTTCATTAAAATACCTCAATTTTCAAAAATTCAAAATTTCAACTCTCTTCATACGTCGGGTGTTGGCTCTATTTGCTAATGCTGATGGTGAAACGGGTAAGATTCATGGTCACGGGCCCAAGCGGATATTTTTTGCGGAACGGAATCACTTTTATGGATTCATCTAGTATTATAATATTACGTTGTACAAATAATAAAGAAAGACATTTATGATGGGAGAAAAATACAGAAAATGTGATGTACCTCTACAAGTTTTGATTGTTTTCGAAATGCCTCAATTGTTGTCAAAATGGTCATGCATAAAAAGTTCGTTGACTGTAGACGAGCCATGTGCTGTTCTATTTGGGAATACAAAATAACAGACAAATTCAATTTTAGTTGATTGAAGTGCGTTGTGTGTTAAAACTCGGCCCGATAAATAGATTTCAGTGAAAGGATTTCTGAAATCGAAATTTCATACCAGCACAGACACAAAGAGTACGAATTAAAGTTAATAATTTTAAATGCGTCTCATAAAGGATAAGGAATAAATGGAGAACTAAATCGGAAGTATTGTTAATGTATTCTTCTCTCTTGTAGAGATAAGAGGTTTCTCAAAATGAATTAATTGCCTATATATTTATCGCAACGTAAATAAAATCAAACATTTGCTTGCCTAAATTCAATTTTTACATTTTGAAAAAAATGGCCACGTTTATATAAAAAATTCATTCATTTTTATCCCAGGTAGAACCCAAAATATCTTTTCTGAAATACTTTTGAAATAAACAAATAAAAAATAAAAGAACCGTATAAAGAAACATCCTTCAAGAAGAACCACAGGAAGCATGCGGTTGAAAAATGAACTGAGGAGAATAAAGTTTAGGAAGCAAATCGATTCCGCTGAAAATCCGGTCGCGCTTCTGGGTCGGTGTAATCCATCTTCTTTAAGAGATCGATCCATTGTTTCGGACGGCCTATGAAGTGCTTGACGCGAGGTTAATCGCGGAACCGGTGTCGAATTGAAAATGGCTCGCGGGGGGCGGAGGGGGGGGTCCTCAGACAACGCAGTCTCGCCTCTTAGCGCTTTCTGGTAAACGGGCAGAGCGGATCGTAATTTTCCGCTGCAACTGCTCACATAATTAGATGGCAATTAGGTGAATATTCGCAGAAGAGTCGGTGATATGGAGCCGCGTATAGATATAAATGGACTTAATTTTCTCATCATTTACGTTCCATTAATGTTCAATGAAAATGTTATATTTGTATTAAAAAAATTAGCGGTTTTTACTGAATAAACCCCGAAATTACAAAACTCGCCATTCATATGTCGGTAAAGAGAATCGTCACAATAACATTCCTACTTTTTATAAAGTTTCACAAGGATCTTAAAGATTAAGAATACGAATGTTGTTTCACATTATAATCATTTCAGTGGATTCTCTTAAACTTGCCGAGGTTATTGTTAATCGTAGAGTTACTTCAGAGGTACTATTAACAAAAGATCTAACGACACATAGTCAAATGAAAGATGCGCAGGAACTTTCTTTGAATATTTTCCTTATCTTTCTCTTTCATTACCAAGATCAGGAATGTTTTGTTTACGTGATGAAATAATTCACGGTTTATAAGAGTCCGAGGTTTTATAAGAGTGTGAGTTATGTACGTCTTCGCACTTGACACGACATTATTGTTGCATGATGCAAGATAGAAATGGCAGCATGATGGAAATATGGATGACTAAAATGAATGTCAAGGGGGAACGGAGAGCGAAGGGGAAATAAAAGTCAAGAATTCGCACTAGGTGCAACATATTTCATTTGAACCTCCTGGGATTTGAATGCAAAGAGTATTTACTGTTTTTGACATTCAATAAATAAATAAAAGAAAAAAGAGAATGCTGCCCTCCTTTTCAGCCAGAATTGCCTTCGTTTTCCTCTCTTTCACTTGTTATTCTACGTCAATTCCAACAGCCATTATCACAATTTTTCGTAAATTTGTAATGAATAAATTCCAGATATGCATTATTTAAAAATTGGAATACTATACTATATAAAAATAATTTTATATTATCCATAATTTATATATTTCATTAACTTTTTAAAATTTATGTTTCAAAAGTAAAAATAATAGGTACGTATTTAAATTCGATGAGCTAAACATATGAAAATATAGCCGCTTTGACTGTTCAATTTTTAAAAACAATGTGAATCCTGCACCTGTACATTTTTACGAGATTCTGGGACTCTGACAGTGGACCAACCTTAGAACAATGGGTGTCTACTCTACAATTCTGTTAATTTTCCTCTTCACAACAGCAATGCTGAGTCCGTCTCACGTCACAGGTTTGTGGAGCCCTCCTATACTTGTTCATGAAATGACACAAGACACAAACAAGATACCAAGGGAACGTTTTCTATAACTCAGCCTGTATGCACATCTTGTTAGAAGTAAAATTCAAGAAGAAGTATTGAGATACTCATGGGCATTATACAATAAACTGGATATTACTATGTAAGGTAAGAGAGATAATTAAATCCACTTAATCTTCTTGATAAATTTTTCAATGAAAGAAAAACTCTTAGATATGTGAGCAAATATTTACCAGTGAAAATTAATTTGAACATGTGCTACGATATGCGAATTTGTTATTCAAGTCGAAAAGAAGCGAGACTGCTTCCAAACGTACTTATTGTTATTAAAACATGAGTCCATATCTTCCGTAATATTACAATTTTTAAAGTTAGAAATAATGCGAGAATGTATGTGCTTTTATTAATTAATTTACTAGATTAAACAATTTTAGTATATACTATGAGAATATGGAAATGAGTAAAACATTGGTAATATATTTTAATATTGGTAATAATTTATTATTTCTTTAAGGGAAAACTTACACTGAATAAAACCTTGAATAATTTCATGCAAACACAAAAGTTGCTCTCCTTTAGTTTGTGACAAGTTATAATAAAATAGTGAGCTAGTAATCCTGTTTTTAACACCGCGGGGAAGAATTTTATCTTCGTTGGAGTTTCATTTCCAGTTTCATTTCTAAGAAAAGTCTTTCTTCCACAAACCGTTGCTCTGCAATCGCACTCTCTAGCACATGTAATCAGGAGAATTGAAAGCGTCGGAGGCTGATGTGGAATGCAATGGATCATTTCTTGTGATAGAGATTCTTCAAGGAAATAACGGAATTTACCCCCAAATTCCAGGTTAGACGATTTTTTCTAAAATATGTCAAGATTACTCGTGCTCTAAAACAGTACTACTCACCCCGACCCTACCTGCGTAGTAATTTAGACTGTCACAGTAAATGAATCGGAAATTTGAAGTATTCTGCATATCTGAATTCGAAATTAATTCCAAATAAATGAATATCGAATGTAGTTTTGATTCGAGGTGACCAATAATTACGCATAAATTAAATCCTTTGAAGAAATGTTTAGCTTCTGAAAATACGTTTTCATCGAACGCCTGCAGTCGCTAAGACTATAGTGATTATGTGATCGACGTACGTTGGGTCCTAGGATCGAGTACTGCGTATCTATAGAGTTTTTATTGCCTTCCCCTCGTACATGACCTTTCATGATGTATCCTGTGATTTCTGATAGCAGAGGAGTTTATATTTATTTAGTCAAAAAAACAGTAAAAATTGTGTGCGACGTATGGGGGAGAAGATCATCTGCGCACGTTTTCTTGAGTTCCAAAATCCTTACCGATCATTATAATTATAAATAGTTGAAAGATGAGTAAAAGTTGAAGATGCATAAATAAAAATTAAATTTTAAAAAGCGCGAGACTAGCAACACTTGAGAAACTAGACATTTTCGTTCCCGAGTTATAGAAAACATATTTGCAACGGTAAAACGAACTGCGGATTTCATTTCTCTGCATTGCTAACAAAATACTAACCCGCCATTACTTCTACTTCTACCACTACAAGCAAACGGAGTGTTTAACAAAACGTGCGCATAGTGAAGCTACTTTTACGTCCAGAAGTAAAACAAGGGGCCATCTCAGCATTTACTCAATGGATCAGGGAAACTGGGCAAAAATCAGATTGATATGGGGGTCACTGACCCGGAAGCTGAAGAACATTATTTGTTACAAGCATATCATATCTTTAAAAAAATATATAATACAAAATTAAATTCACAATTCATTTCATATCACTGTTTTGTTATAATAAACATTATACTTCTTTTCGATGATCAGTATAGTTTCTAATTGTATAAAAAAATTTTGCAGCAGAAAAGATTTTGCTTTTAAGTTAAATTTGTGTACCGACTTAAATTGTTTAAAGTCATCTGGCTATGTGTTCTAAAGTAACGTACATGTATTGTATGTGATTATTTGATATTGACACTTGATGAACATGATTTCTATGATGTGTGTTGTAATTATAAATATCAGTATTGAATGAAAATATGTTCCCACCGTAAAGTAAGTCACTTTTCACAAATATTACAGATTCGTAAATATGTAGGCAAGGCAGTGATAAGATTCCAAGCTCATTGAAAGAGGCTTGCAAGGGTAACGCGGATGGCATTTTTTCATTATTAGAATAATTTTCTTGTGCAATTTAAAGGTCTGAGTACTACGTTGTGAGTTTCCCCAGAATTGTATGATGGCTGACAGAATTTGAAAGAATTCTGAATGCGTAACATGATGAACTTAATTTAGTGTTTAATTCTCTTATATGTATATTCCATTTGGGGTTTGACTGAATTGAGAGACCTAGAAATTTTGTTACCTTAGCATCGGCTAATTGCATATTGTTCATTTTCAATGGAGCACGCTATTGCTGATTTGAAAAACAAAAATGCATTGAAACTGTTTTTCCTTCGTTAACTATTAATTTGTTATTCCAAAACCCATTCGAAACTTCTGGAATCTGTAATTGGAATCTGTAAAGAAACAATAAATATAATTTATTGTTTCTTTTTTGCAAAGAATATTCCTGCCATTGGCGAACAGAAATGTTTTTCCGTTTTTAATAGACGAGGGCATATCGTTTACGTATAACAGAAAGATGATAGGACCTAAGATCGAACCTTGTGGGACCCCACATTCAATTGGTACAGAATCAGAAAGATAAGTAAAGAATGTCGTCTCGAGCCAGTACGGTATTTTTACTCTTTGAGATCGAAGTTTAAGGTACGAGGTTATCCAACCTAGGGTGATACCACGAATCCCACAAGAACGTAATTTTGATAGCAAGATGTTATGGTGAATAACGTGAAAAGCTTTCGAAAGATCTAAAAATATTCCAATTTGCGCTTCATTGTGATCCATTGATGTAGCAACATCTTTTGTTCTCATGTAAGTGTTTCATATTCGTAGGTCAATCGGCGTGTTGCTCAACCACATTCTTGCCTTAATGTGTGTGATATAATATGGTTCATCATATACACTCTTAAATAACACACTCCCTTACCTCTCCCTCTTTATTTCGTATTACCCTGTAACTTGGTAAGAGTAAGTTGATGTTAGAACCTGGTGGGTAGGTATATGCTCTGGGGAATCATAATGCAATGCCATTTATGTTACAGGTGGACGGGTCCCACCCCAAGTTACAAATCGACGGACATTCTTCCTAACCTGACGATAAAAATTCAAGATTTTCTACTACGTAATGCAAATGCTCTCTGTGGTCCGTGCTTACAATTGTCTGGTACAATGAATGTTGCTGCAAGTACAATTCCTATTTAGAAAATGAAAATGCTATCCTCACGATTTAAGAGCATGGTATAGGCGCCAATGTGAACTTAAAGTGTAAAAATAAAAAATTATGGTAATCGCCTTATAATAATATCTGTCCGTTATTGCCTGACAGGGTAATGCACACGAGCAACACTGGCGTCCACGGGGAAGGGTGAAGGGGCGACGGCGAGGGCGAAAGCGAGGGTGAGGCCGAAGACACGCTATCGCCGTCGTATTGGGATGGAAAGTCGCGCGACAGATTGGATCCCATTTCTCGGGGCCCGTGCGACCGAGACTCCGTACTTAAGAACTGGCATCCTTCACGTCCCCAGACGGGAAAATCAATTTGCACCTCAAACAGCCGCGGGGGAGACTGCGTTCGCGCCTGCCACAGGCCCTCCTGCCCTCCGCCCCTCCCACTGCGACTCTGCCACACTGCCCCGCCTCGCACAGTCTCGTGATTTTCTGCGCCGTTCTACTAACCTCGTCGACTCCCGTCACAAAATCGGCTTCTCACCTTTCCCTACCTTCAGTCACCCAGTTTTCTCAGTCCCAGATTTTGCACGCTACTCCTCTCCCACTTCCTACACCTTCACTTCTTCTCTCCCCTTGCCCATTCCGATTTTTCCCTTTATGTCTTCTTATAATTTCCTAATTACTTTCCTCTTCTTATTTCCTCTCGTCTGCTTCCATGAATCATTGACTCACCTTTCCTATCTCGCCTCGTACAAACGAGTCACCTCTCTTTATTACCCGTGTTAATCTCTTCGTTCAGAAGCTCAATTCCGCTTCGTTCTTCTCGGTTTGCCCGATCTGCCCATTTACCCACCTCCTTCCTCCCTTCACTCACTCTCAATACCTTTCCCCCTTGCTCTCGTGGTGGCGGACCGCGCTCTACGCTTGCAGTCCCCGCCGGAAATGGAGAGGAGCGCCTGGCTGGGTGCGCTCGCCGTGAAAGAGGAGGAGGTTCCGTCTTGGCTGCCTTCGTCACCTGCTCTCTGAGGCCCGATTTCCAATAACACGCGCTGAAAACTTCAATTACTGGGAAGCCCTTGCACAGTGTTGCAGTTTTCTCTGGGAGCAGACTTCCAAGAAAATCAGCATTCAAGGAAATATGAAATTGCGGGGCTACGCGCGTACTTCAGAGATTCGTTTTGTAGCACGTATTTTCTTTTTGATTTATTTTGTCAAAGAACAGTAAAAATGTGAAACAAATGGTATAAAATTATTCAGTTGGATAATATTTCAAATTAATAATAAAAAAGTTATTTTTAATTCAAGTTATTCAGCTTCCTTGTAAATAAAAATTTATTGTTTCAATCAATATATGAAGAAATAAATTCAATGAAGAAAAAAATATATTTGTTCAGAAAGAAAAATGAACCCAGAAATAAACTAGTGGTGCTACAGACTGGCACATACTTTTTCGTGGTAGTTTACTATTTCTTTTTGATTCGGCTAGCAGTTCGGGTTCCAAATAGTAAAACGGAAATATTATTTTAGGAATGTCACAGAACAGTAAAACATCGTCCCCAATTTGCAATTTTCTTTGAAAAATTCGGAGCTGTTTTTAAGAAAACGGCGTTTAAGCGCGAATATAAATTCAAAATTTGATGCTCTATTCCACAAAAACTTGTTGAGTTGCCAAAATCTTCATTTGAAGCATATTAGCTCGCAAATACAGTAGAAGTTACAAATTGCTAGAATTGTGCTTATTAATAGTGAAAGAGATGTTTAAAAAAATTATATTTGTGTAATTTTCGGAAAAACAAAAGACCCCAAAATGAACTTCACGTCATATTAAAGAGTGCAATTAACATTATTCGTTCAAAAAGATTGAAGAAAAAATTTGGAGCCATTGATGAGAAAATCGCGTTTGAGCTGTTCTGAAAATGCGGAATTTTGTTCTCATTTTAATAGAAAACTGTTGAGTTTTTTAGAAACTGTATAGGACATTATTTAAAGCACATAGTGTCATAAATATAATTCTTTGAACAAATCACCGCTATTATAAATATTAACAACGTGAGAGACAAGTAAACAAAATACATTTTTGCAAATTTCGAAAAACGAATGAATAGTGGAACATGGCATTTTTCATCTCATAGTGCACATTAAGCACTATCTCCAACAAAAGTTTAAAGAGAAAATTTGAAGCCGTTTTAGAGAAAATCTTTGTGTTATTTTTTTTAAATTGCACATATTTCAGGCAATATTGCGCGGAAACTACTACAATTTTCAAACAAAATGTACACGACCTTATTGAAAGAACTGACTATGGAGAACGATTTGCAAATGAAGAAAAAATATCTCTCTTCAATTTTGCAGTTTTAGGAAGATACCGAAAAAATTTCAATATTTTGCAATATTAGAAAATGTTGTAAACCATGAAAATCTGACGTATGCCGCCTTTATAAGAGTATTTTACTCTATTCATTCAAGAAATTTAAAGAAAAAAATTAGAGCAGTTTTTGAGAAAATGGTGAAAATATCCGGGGGGTTTCAAGTAAAATACCACCAAATTTTCAATAAGTTTTTTAAAATCGCGGTGCCTCGTGTCGTGACAGATCGACAACGGAATATTCGTTTTAGAAAAAAATCGTACGTATGGTTTAGGCGCTAGTACTGTTTATATGCTTTTACAATGCAAATGTTTCCCTAGAAAGCATTTTTTCAAACCAATTTTAGAGAGTTTATTGTGGATCAGCCATTCGGAATATCCAAGTAGTTTATCAGACAAATATTGCCTTAAATTGTCTTAAGTGCATATTTTCGAAGTTTGGAGGTTTCCTCCACTGACACTGTATCAATGAAAAGAAACGTAGAATTTTGTTAGATAATCTTAAATCTAAACATCACAGTTCTGATCCCAGTCTTTCTTAATATCCATAATATTATAATACTGATTATGGAACAACATATTTCAACGAGCGCAGCTATGTGTTCTAGTAAAGTGTGTTTCATCTTGTGACATTCATTCCAAATAATTGTATAACCGTAGCATCATAGTCGCTTCACAGCTAGAGGCACCTTGTTTCAGGATGAAGGAGGATGAAGAACAGTCTCTGGTCCCCAGGCACAT
Source organism: Gryllus bimaculatus (assembly GCA_017312745.1). Taxonomy (NCBI): domain Eukaryota; kingdom Metazoa; phylum Arthropoda; class Insecta; order Orthoptera; family Gryllidae; genus Gryllus; species Gryllus bimaculatus. The sequence goes on from BOPP01000081.1 coordinate 4,504,339, forward strand.
AGACTAAACGCTCCATTCATTTTTAGCATAAAAGCGAGTTTTAAAAATAGTTCGAAGAAACTAGTAGCATGACCATTAATAGCGAGGATTAGACACAAATTGAAAGGGCATGAAAAAATATGCAATTATATACTTCTTAAATTCTTGATGAATGATTACTTTTTCCTTGTTATAAATCCTTCAAAACTTAGAAATACACTGTTTAGTGCTACTAAATCTAAATTTTATAATGTTACTGATAATAATTTTTAAGACGTTTCTGACAATCATTTCATGGACTTCTGTGGTATAAAGTAAACTGGAGTCAAGTGGAAACTAAAAAATTCTAATATCTGATCTTCAGCTTAATTTTTTATTTAATTATGGCGTATGTAGTAGGGTGTAATATATTTTTTCACATAAATATTCCCCCCAATCCAATTGCTATTTCTTCCTTCAACTAAATTAATTAATATATATTAAATTTTGCTAGACTCTTGTGTGACATAATTTTCTTAGAATCAAACGTGGACCTCGATAGGACAATTGGATTAAAATATATGCAGAAAAATTGCCGTTTGAAGGCGCACGATTACAATACTTTCTCTTCTTACTAAGTACAGGCGAGAAAGTAAAAATAGATATACCACGTAAATAACTCAGTGGAGTGATGACTTGTTGTATTACTACTACTTTTCATGACATTGATAGTAGCAGTTCATTTTTAATTTCAAATACTTCTCTTTGTAGGAACTGAACCTGACGACTATTTGGACGTAGAGTGTATTTTTGCGAGTTTATTTGCAAAGAACGAGCACATAGTTCTTCTATATTGCAAGAAAAGTGATAAGAAGAAACTAGTGGTGCTACAACAGCATAAGCTTTATTGTAATATGTTCACCTTTTGCAATTTTCCAAAATCGAGAGTTCAACGAAAAACAGATCTGCGCCATTTTTAAGTATCCTCTGTTGTATTCGAGAAATAATTAATCAAAAACCTGGTACTATTTTTAGAAAAAAATATATTTTTTTCAATCTTCGTGTAAGGTAAGCTCAAAAATCAAAATTTACATTTCAAACTTCAAGACTAGATCGTTCAGGAAATATCAAATTTGTAGAAAACTTTATGAACGATAAAGCGCTAGCATTGACCACAGACGAACGGACAGAGAGAGAGATTTTTTGTTGTAAGCCAATTTTCCGCTATCAAAGCACCATAAATGTGAATTCTGACTACAGAACGTATCAGAGGAAGTAATGTATCAGTAGTTCCTTTAGAAACAAGATTTATCCACGTTTTTTTATGTAAAGGTGCCACAATATGAGCTTCTTCTGACGAAAAATCGGCATTTTCCTGTGCAGTACATCAATACTTTATTTTTACTACGTAAGTAGTAGATAAGAAAATAAAAATATTTGAAATAGCCTTCAATTTGCAAACTGATTTGTGTTGTACGTGATTCTAGTAGCCTTCAGGGAACAAAACCTCCCACCGAGACTGCGTCACATCCCACGGCCATTAAATCTTTCCTGTTCTTATCAGTACGCAGCAGACTGTACAGTTCCGCACATTAAACCTACTCGTATTTCTTACTTTAATAGAATTCTTGGAACTGTCCATTGGGGGTTACCAAGGTTTGCTGGTAATGGTCCAAAGGTAAAAAAATTTCCACGGATTTTTTGCATGCTCATGTGGCACTGTATAAGTTCCCCAGTATGTTAATTTTTATCTACTTATTCATTATTCTATTATATCGTTTATTTATTGCGCTAATTATTGTGTTGGCAGAATAATCTCTTAAGAAAACATTATTTGTACGTATTACAATGAATTTTGATACATGAATTTGTGATAAGGAAATGTTAAAGGCTGTTCGTTGAAAGTGAAATTTCAATATTCTTCTCGCCTGCATCTGATTTCGATCTATTCCACACGCATTAAGTCAAATTTAAAACTCTTCTTTCTTTTCTCTCTAATGTAACTCCGCCTTACGAGATTTCTGCAGATTCCTACGTCTTGTCCCTCGAACGCTCTGTAGAGAAATACGAACACTCAAAAGTTTGTATTATTTCTCCTGTTTTTTAGTGCAATTATGCTGTGATTAAACGTCATAGAGACACAGTAAACATAGTGTCTTGTTCATGACGCAACAAAGAATATTCTGTGACGAATATTTTGAACATCCAATGTTAGTAAGAACGTCATTCATCAGTGAACACAAGAACGTCAGATTTCTTCAATCAAAGCTAGAAGCACGTCAGTCCTAAAGGTAGCTTGTTTCACTACAACCAAATGACATCCTGTCAAATTTATATTATTTTATTTTTAGTTGATGCCAAACCGTTTTATACATACTCGATTGAAATGTGTGTTTGACTAAAGAATTTGTTTTGCAATATCCCAAAATTTTTGCTCATCTTGATATTGTGGTTCCATTTTGCATATTGTACGTTAAAGTATCTTTTATATAGCTCAAGAGAACTATCTTCAAATATTACACTTCACACACACAAAATATTTTATATGAATTTTACAGACTTTACTTTTGAGCAAAATCTGAAAGAAAACAGATTGTGTGGCGGCGATGGTGTGACGGTTAGCGTACCGGGCTGTTGTACCCAAACTTGCGGCTTCAAACCCGATCTAAGTCGTGATTTTTTAGGGCGACAAAATCCTTCGTACGCCTTCTTTCGGAGGGGAAGTAAAGCCGGCTGTCCCATGTTAGTAGATTTACTTGTATGTAAAAGATCAAGCCTAAATGACGCCTCCGAGCTAAATTCAAAAATCGCCTGTTTCTCGGCCAAGAAATACCTCCTTTTTCTTCTAGTTGGTGAAAGGAGCGTAGCGAAATTTGCGTGGTCAGACAGAAGAGCGGGCCTGATGGCCCGAGTCTCGCCACGTAAAGTAAGGCCAATTAAATTCAACAGCTTTATATTACCAACACTGTAAGATTTAAATTACTATAAATTATTCCAATGCAGTTTTCTCATTTCACGAAAAAATCTATACATTTAAAACATTAAGAGTTTTTTGCTTAGAAATTCGTTTAGAATTTCTAGTCAACCACATTTAATGATTTTTTTATAAACGAAAGGTAATGAGTACTAGATGCGTTATTTATTGCGTTTACTAGCCTATTTTATAGTATAGCCCTAAATATTAGAAATATCTTAAAATTAATAAGAATGAACGCTCATCGGATATTTTGTTGAGCGAGTTGCAATCGCAAGCAGACGTCCTTCCCATGCCTTGCGTGAGCAAGGTTTACAAAAGGATGAAGATAACGCAGCGAATGTGACGTGTTTGTAAGACCAGATTTCAATGATGTCATTTGTGTAGTTTTCTTCTCAGCCAGTCGTTAAATTTTGAATTGTTTCTACTGTTAGTTCAACGGTGTGGTCATTCCGTGTTGCATAACTGGGCCATATTAAAGTGTTTTTATCATTCGAAAACGATTTGAGAGAGATCGCAACCGCTACTGCCCTCTCCCGCAACACTTTGCGAGGGCGCCGGCGCTGCTCGGGGCGAGGAGGCGCTGGTCGCCGCGGCGCTGTGAGGCCCGTGGGGCGAGGGCGCTGCGGCGGCGGCGGCGGTGGCGGCACAATGGCGGAGGGCGGCGTGCGCTGCGTCAGCGCAGACGAGGGCCCTCCACGCCGCCTGAATAGCGCCCCCGGCCCGCGGCGCCGCGCCCGCGCTGCGCCGGCCTCCCGCGCCCTGGTCCAGGCCATGGCCGCGGCTTGGCCCTGGCCTGCGCCCCGCTCACGGCCCCGGCCCTGGCCCCTGCTCCAGCCACGGCCCAGGCCACGGCCCCGGCACCTGCTCCGGCCCTGGTCACGGTCCCGGCCCTGCCCCGGCCACCTGCCCGCAGCTCACTGCCCCGCCACGCGTTCCCACCGCCATACTGCGCCATACTACTACACTTGAGGCGCCTCACTGGGTCATCGCCGTCAGCAAGCAAGAGCTCTTCAGGAGGGTACTTCTGGTTATTTCCATTCTGAAGTAATTATAGACGTTGTCATTGCCAACAATAGTATGCTATTGTGCGTATACTATTGTTGGTAATGACAACGTCTATAATTATTTCATGAAAAATGCCAACGATAACGCACCACAACACCCATATTTCCATTCTGTCGGGAGCACCTCTCATTGACAGTAGTCCAACAATTTCCTTCAGAACGACAAGCCGTATGCTCGGCGGCAGTTTGATGTGTGTATACATGGCACATTTACTCACCAGTCATGTTTTTCACGTGCGTTAGCACTAAAAGACTTGGCAGTTTGCAAAAGGAGTACAATTGTATATGTTATTGTGTGAAATTTAGATACTTTTTATAGAATTATTGTCCAAAAGCGACTCCAATTTGTTTTCTTTAATTTTTTCCCATCGTATGTATCAAACAAAGGTAAAAACGGGGTGCTAATGCCATTTCCGGCGAACTCTGTATTTTAGACAATTGCAAAACATTAACATTTTAAAACTACAAATGTGCAGATAGAGAATTTTGTCTGTATTCAAATCTGTTCTGAAAAATCAGCTCTTTGAAAGCAGGGTGGTTTCCGCGTAATTTCTGCTTCAAGTTCCCGGGATAATCCACCTCGTCACCACAGATACATAATCGCTTTTCCGGAATACTCTTCTAACGCAAAACACCTAATTTGTAAAAGAGAGAACAATTGGAGATATACTCATTTTCATTTGTTTCCCATTAACCGACGATAAGTAATATCGCATTGCATGTCATATAAAAAACTGATTTAAGTCTCATGGTTTTAATCTAATAAAATTTATTTTCTAAATCTGAATTTTCAGGCAATATTATTCCTTAAAACTAAATGGATATCTCCATCGATAAAATAGCGATGAATCTGCCCCCAAACCGGAATTGGTTTAATGTCAGAGATAAATATTTATTCCACATAAAAATATTTTTTGCCGATTTACCGCAAAACTTCAATTTTCGATAATTTTGTAACAACAGTGTTTCACCAAAGTGATGATATTTCCTTTTTCGGATGCCGAAATAGAATTCTCCTCTCCTAGGCTGCCAGACGTGGACCGTAAGCCCACCCCAGCTAGTTTTTAATTTAGATTTAATTGCTAAAGTTGTCTCTATACCCTTCTTCGCTGCATGTAGCTGAATCTGAGAAAGTGTGTCTATGTCTGTTTTAGGACGGATTCACGGTGATACATGGTAGGTAGTGGAACCTCGACATTCTACAATACCCTACGAACATGCCTTTCGCAGAATGGGACGCTACCGCTCCTCTGCGATTACATCACACAAAAGACCTGAAGAAATGTGCCCGATACGAAAAACCTCAAAAATATTTGAAAGCCTTTCAAGAGCTAATTTGTAATTCTAATGCAGTGAGAAGAGACCTCGCGGTTTTTGTTCATTGGTCAGCGTGCTCCCTTTCCATGACGCGACCTCGGGTTCGAGTCCCGTCATAGCAAGATTATATTGTGCGCTTTCATTGCAATGTCATAGTATATGTTGGTGTGGGTCGATAAGGAAAACACACGTCTCAGGTTGAGAAAACCACAGTACGGTGTAGGGATGTCTTCGTGCTAACCACACGTATCCTGTAAAGCTAAACGTACAAACGTTCAATTTGTCGCCACCACGTAGCAGCACCATAATAAGCCAAAATTACTTAATTAATAACGTCTGAATAAATGGTCCTATTTTAAATCAGTAAATGAAATTTTATTTGTAATTAACATAGAATTTACTCTACGAAGCCCCTTTGAAAAAAATTGAGAAATGAGTTTTGGATTTTTTTGGAATATTTCCGGGATGAAATTCAAACATGTGGGATTATAGTGCGATGGTGGACTATATTCTGAATCCATCGTCATATCAATCGTTCAAATAAGACGCATAGGCGCGTCGTAAAGTGAAATTTGGAAAATATAATCCTCCTCTCCTCCATGCTACGCCTCCACCCCCGCTGTCACCGCTAGCGTGTGGGAATCGGTTCTGGGACTGGGCGTCTGCAGGGGGCCCGCGGCATGCGGTAGACAAAGCGAGGCAGACGGTTCTCTAATGCCCCGACTTGGTTTCGTCAGATAACGCTTTCGTTGTTTTCCGCAACACATCATTAGTTTTACTTTCTCGTATACGTACGTATTTGCGGAGAAATATATGTAGCATAGAAAAAGTAATGTAATGCTGCGGAAAATCGATTTCCGGATTTCAACGGATATGCATGTTTTGGGGCACCCCGATTCCAAAAAAATGATCCCCCCAGAAAAAAGTCCGTCTGTCTGTCTGTCCATCTCTGAACAACACTAGCGCCTGAACTATTCCTAGAATTTTTTCCGAAAATGAATATTTGTTGGTCGATCAGACCTGTCACAAAGCTTAGCGAGTTTGAAAATGATTCTTTAAAATTTCGGGATACTTTAGAAGAACCCCCTGGAACATTTCCTAATTTTTTGCAAAGCTGGGTCCGAATTTTGTCTTCAAATTTGTTGTAAGAATATATTGAAATATGCTTCTAAAGATGGCATAGGTCCGAATTTTATTGTTAACTTTGGATTTTTGAAAGTTACAAAAGTTTATCGGGATCTCCTACGGCTATAATATTGAAGATAGAGATTTTTCTTCAAATAAAATTTGTTCTCTGTAATTAGTTATTCATTGACGTCATGCACATTTTAACTTCGAAACTTTTGGTAGTTTTCCCGCATTATTGTGTGAAATATGTGCATTACAAAAAATAACAAAAAGAAACCGGTTGGTCGACATCGTTAAGGCAGTAGTGCCGTAGAGATCTCGACCCGAATGATCGCGGATTCGAGTCCCGTCTCCGACATGGTTGTAGTTGTGTTCGCCTTTTCACCACATATCATCACCATATCATGTCATCTTCACAGTAACTATAACGTTAAAATCAATAGTGGTCGCTAATGACTTGGATGTTGATGCGACCTTGAATAACAAAAATGTCTCCAAATTTTTCTCTAAACTTTTGGCAGGGATACTGCAAATTCTACAGTGTAAAGTGATATTAACGCCGTTTTTATGCATTCTTTGGTTTTTAAAAACTTACGCAATTCTTTTTTTTGACATTTCTCTCACGACACTAACATTTACATTACCGCTGACTTGTACACATGCATTTGTGAATACACTTGCTTTAAATTAAATCTCAAAACGTTTTTTGAAACCCAAAAATATTCTGAGAAATTTAGCAAAAAATTCTCTAAAGAAAATCACTCCCATCCCTCTACCCCATCCGACAACAATTCGCACAATCAGCAATACCCCATCATCCACGTTCATTAACCTCTACAAGGGCTCCTTCTGTAGCCTATCCGCATCCTTCCCCTTCTTTTCCTATCACAATGCATCAAGAACCATATTCCCCCCGTCGTAGAATTCCACAGCCATCATTACCATACCAAATGCCGCTATATTAAGATGTTTTCACACAGCCCACACACGCCCATTGGGCAGCCCTTCCAATTGGAACAATTTATCTCCCAACATGTAAACATTTCTTCTCCAAACTTCTAAGTCGAATTATTCCTTCTCTTACAAACTCCATCCTTCAATCAATAAAATTATATTATCCATAAAACATGCCTATAAGTAGTGCCACTCATTCTTCACTCCGTCTTATTTCATGGAATGCAAACGGTGTTAAACCTAATATTCATATGCTGGCCCACTTTTTGCATAATAATAAAATACAAGTAGATTGCATTCAAGAAACCCATCTTTGTCCTTCGATGAAAATTTATATTCCCAGTTATATCTTATATCGCTACGACCGACCGCGGAAACGGTGTAGCGGTGGGGTCACCATATTTGTAAAACATTCCTTCACACATCATCAGCTACCTACCTTGAAATATAAATAATACTTTCGAAAATATTAGCCTGACTATTCAGCAGAAATGTCAATCTATCCTAATAATCACTTCAATCTACAAGCCCGCTAATATTCCATACAATATTGATACCTTATTTTTCTCCCGTCAACCAACATTAGCGATCGGCGATTGGAATGCTAAACACGTTGCTTGGTGAAGTAGACTAAACTCACCTGCTAGTAATCTGTTGCTAGTTGGCATACAAAGATTAAATCTGGCTGTACATACCCCTGATACACCCAGCTTCTATCCCTACCGCGCGCCAGTGCAAGCTGATATACTAGATTTCGGCATTTCTAACAGTTTTAGTTGTATCATTCGAGTCGAGACTCATATCGCCCTGCAATCCGAACATCGCCCCGCAGTTTTCTCACTCGACACAACCCCAGAAGAAATTCGCCCCGCTCAGCTTTATCATTTACGTAATGTCAACTGGCCATATTATCAGATGCTAGTTACACATCTCCTACCTTCATTGCCATTACTCCATGCTACGCAGGAAATCGACAGCGGCGTTGACTCCCTTACTCATACTATATTAGATGTCCTCGACTTAACGGCCCCCACAGCCAATCAACGCACTTCGCTTCCTGCTATACCACCTGTAGTGAAGAAACTAATCGAGTATAAACGATATATTTGTAATCACTGGTTGAGACATCGATCTCCTCTCTTAAAATCTTATTTAAACCTCCTAACTAAAATTGTGAAACAACTTGTGGCGTCCTTTCACACGCAAACGATTCATCTTCAAACTCAAAAAGCAATCACATCTGATCATACACTATGGAATACACTGTGTACACTGTGGAATATAACGTCTTTTGCACAAACCTATCAACCTACCCAGCCTTGTTACTCCAACTGGAGTAGTATCTTCTCCTTCCGGTAAATGCGATATGTTGGGTAATTATTTTGCATCAAACTTTACTTCTTACCCGTCTCAAATTTTCAAACACCGCAATGTTGATACTCCAATTTATCTTTCACGCGTCGTTGAAAGTTTTCTTTCCAACCGAACACATTCTGTGCACCTCCCCGGGGATCTCTACACACCTTTCACCATCAAAGCAGGAGTACCTCAAGGATCCACCCTCTCCCCCACATTATTTAATGTGTACACTTCGGATATACCAATCTCCCAAAATACTGCAATAGCTCTATTTGCTGATGATACAGTACTTTACTCCTCCAATTGCAATTTTCAATCTGCCGTGAATGATCAGCAGCATCACCTCACACTATTTTTCAACTGGGCCAAAAATGGCACATTGAAATAAATCCTAATAAAAGCCAGGCAACAATATTTACCCTTAGCAGACCAGATGTCCCTCCAAATCTTACATAACAATCCCAAAACATCACCTGGCTCCCTCCCAACACAACTATCAAATATCTAGGAGTTGTTTTCGATAAAAGACTTACATGGCGGCAAAATATAAAACACCGAATAGCGCTAGCGACTACTAGAGTCCATCAATTATATCCGATTCTCAAAACATCATCCCCCTACAACTAAGTGTTGCTATTCACCTCTATAAAGAAATGATACGACCCATGCTTTCCTATACTTCCCCTGTCTGGACTGCCGCAGCCAAAACAAACATCAACAAAATCTAAATTGTCCATAATTGATTCCTACGCACCATCACAAAAGCTCTCTGGAACATTCCGAATGCGCAGTTACATAATGAACTTGGCATTACACCAACCTCCGTCCATTTCTCCCTCTTATCCGTAAAATTCTAGTCCAAAATATTAAATATCTCTTGAGCTATTCACTTTCACAAAGGTAAGCAAAATCCTCGTCGCAAACGGTTAAAAAGAAAGTTACCGATATTTTTTCGATCCCCCATAGACACAAACCGATGAGTCTTTTCCATTATAAACTACTGTTTAAAACCACTGTATTGTCTTACATCTAAAACTAAATTTCTGTTTATTCTGTTTGTCATGTTCTCAAATGATTCCTGAATATACATATTATTAATGTATCTATCGTATGTGGCTGCAGAGGGCAAGGGCAGAGTGGCTGCAGAATGGGAGGATTAAGGAAGCCGGAATGGGTGAGTCCACTACAAGGGGGAATGGTTTTAAAGAAACATAGCAAAGAAATACAACAAAAATTTTGATTGATTGATTAATGATTCTGCGCGGGTCAAATGCTAAGGTCATTAGTTCCGTAGGTATAGTGCAAGTCTTCCTCGGGAGGTGGCAGTGATCACCCCTCGCTGGATGGTGAGATCCGGCGCCGACCTACAGTCGGCATGTGGGATCCCCATCCAGGTATCTCCCATCAGCGTGGCGGCGCCCCAGACGGGACAAGCTCTAAGCTCCCAACCAGTCTCCCAGCATGTGAGGTAATGTAGTGCATGTTAGTGTAGGTAAGGGATGCGGATAGGACAAGGAAGAAGAAAGAAATATCGTGCGCGGTGCGTGGCCCGTTTGTCAGGGTACTGCTCCGGCATATGGAGAATACCCGGCTGCTAGAATTCTCCTCCAGACAGCGACTGAATTCGACCTCGCTATACACCCCTCGTTGTTCATACAGGGCTCGGTAATAAGAGTATTTCAAGTTATTTATGACTGCAGAAGAAAACAGTGTAAACTCTATTCAAATTTTGAAAAAAAAGTAGTCATTGGTCAATTTGAGAAAGAAAGATAGCCCAAATACTACATGAAAATTGTTCCCTGTTGCTAATATTGCCTACTTAGCGAACGATTACGAGAGGAGAGAGAGAAAACTATAATTTAGGTTTTATTTAGAATAGTTTATCATATTTGGGTATACAGCCAAAACTTCGCACTTTCACCTCGTCTAACAGGAGCACTACAAATGTTCAAAATGGTCTCCTGTGTGAAGGCAAGGGAAGCGTCTGTTCCGAACGGTTTCCATGAACACAGAAGTATAATTGTACTAACTTTATTTGTGCCTCCACCTCTTTAACGTTCCGAAGAAGGTCACCAGGGTCACTGACTTCGGTAGCACACACACGCTCTTTCGTTTACCCCCAGGTTCAAAAGCGTTGGGTGACCCTGACTTATAACATTCATTGTGCACATTAATTTTGTAAGTTCCTATAAACATGCTTCATTTGACCGGAGAATGAAACTCCTAATTTTCTTGGCATTTGCGCAAAACATTCCTAGAGAACTGAAAACGACGTCATAAGTCTCTACGGTGCAACCGCTGGAAATGGAAAAGTCATAATCTCTCTGCATTAATTGTTTGCCAGACGATGGACTGTGATGCCTTGACATCGCGCCTTATTTGCCTTCCTCTTGCTTCTGGGGCTACTCGAATAGTATTAGCAATGGAGTTTTCCAGAGAAGTGGCGAGCCCCCTTGCTAGAGGTGAAGCCGCTCGCATGCCGTAGCACAAACGCATAGTCCACAGTTTAACGTTAATTATTTACAAAACTAAACGACGAAGAGTGAATTTTGGCAAATTCAGTCTGTACCTCACATATGGGATAAGGCTGAACCCATCCGTAATGTATTACTATTCGGATGGCAACAATTTTCAACGATTTTCTTTGTTGTTATTACACATTTTCGTGAGGGAGCTAAAAGACGAGAATATTGTGCTTCCAACAAACGACATAAAATATTGAACAAAAAGTATATCATGGAAGAAGGTAAACGAGAATTTTCAGACTTTTATGTTAGGACGTAAACTTACACCGTATATTGTAAAGAAAAGAATAATGACAATATTATCTGGATATTTCTATCAATTGTATTATTTATTCAGGACTCTCCATATGAGTTCTTTGGTACAAGAATAGTTCACTAGACATTTCACATTCATAAAATATAATAGAAAATATACAGAATATAGAAGAGTTTCATTGATCTATGTCCAGTATTTAAGTTTAGAATATACATTACAAATTAGATACATATGTACATTACATATAAATATTGACATTAACTTACAGTCTCAACACGTTTCGAATATTAGGTTCTTGCACATTTTTTGTTGATGCTGCCAAGTTGTTTGATACTTGAATGACAGCGAGATAATTAGGTTCAGATAATTTACATTCCCTTTTATCAAATTTTACGGAGTTATTAAACTACATCTTGTTAATCAAAAGTGCTCTGCTTTTCCGTCATATGTAAAAATTTAATGAAAAATATGAACAAATGGCACAACGCGTATACATATAATTCACATCCTGCTCACAATTCGAAGACAGAGACATTTTAGTCTCTTCAGTAACACATCACATACAGATACATTTACTTCATTTATATTAATCTTGTAAATATTTAGTACCCCAAATGCCCAGTAAGAAAAAGTGTTTGTATCATTACATGGAACATAAAGTACTATTTCCTTATAAAGATGATTGTTTGAACACATCATTCGTTTTAAAAAGGATTAGAACGAATATTCTGATTCTCTAAAAGAATTATGATGTCCGTTGAATTCCTTCTATTAGAATACAGGAAAGGCCTAAATAGATAAAACAAAGGTCTAATAAAATTGATTGTGCTAGAGAGATCAGAGAGGCACAGGTATACTGCATTACGGCCGAGTGAAACAACCGTACTTGTTTTGAGAAGTATTGGTTCCTGGAGGGAGGCGTTTGACTGCATGCTCACAGGACATTTGACTAGTTAAGATGCGTAGTGATCTGGGTTTAACTGAAGACCGTATTATCATATCTGACACAAAGATGAGAAAATATTTATTCCCACCTTTGAGGGAAAGGGAAGATTTGTATTCCCTTGTACAATTGATCAATTCTAAGTGGCAAACAATTAATATTTTTCGTGTTCTTTTAATTAGTAAAGCACGAAGACAAGTAGTAGCTTTTTTAGAAAATTCATTATTAAAATGAGAGTTGTACAAACAAACTCTTTATGTGATATCACAGCCTAATACTTTACCACAATCATTCACACAATAATAAAAAATAACTGATATTGTAATGTGTGATTTTGTCGTATCCCTTTAGAACGCCATTTCAAGTTTCACATTTCTTTCTTGAAGGCCAAACATTTAACCAGTATATTTCAAAACACGAACATTGTACATCGCTTAAAATTCATATAATACGAAGAAAATTATAACCGCAAGAACAAACAAAGGCATATTTGTATTGCAGAAAAAAGTATAGAAATTTAATTCTCATGAACGCATGAGAGTTTAATTGTCTTGATCTTTTCTTCGCCTGTCGACAAACTATTATACCTAAACTCTTGGTGCTCTTTAGATGCGATAAAAGATAACAATAAAGATCGATTTGACTTATGAAGTAAGGAACCTGGCCTCCGGTCGTAATAAAATTATATTATCTTCACCAGTAGCGAAGGGTAGTTGTTAAGATCACGAAGTATACTATGAACTTGCTTTCGATTCCAGCTGGACAAACCTTATTTTTCGTTCAGTGAAACAATGTAAACAATTTACAATTCAACCATTCTATCAATATTCACTATCAATCATTACATGTAACATTAGAAACCTATTATGCGTAGGGAAAGCAGCTTTTTGTTAGTTGCCTACTTTTGCCGTTTTCGATTTTATTATTTGTAATGGTTTGAGATATGTATTTCCTCTTCTGAGACTGACTGACATACAAAATAAAAACACATTATCAATAAACCTTTTCAAACGACAGAAATTTCGATGAATTGGGGTATGTGAGAAATTCCAAAACTCTACTACAATAAAATGGAAATACTGTAAGCAATAATTCCAATTTTTAATATTGAATTTTGTTATGAAATTTTGACTTGCGTTCATTTATAGAACAAATCGTGAGATCTAATAACAAAACAGACTTTTGGTGACACATCGTCCCATTTGAGTCAGTCGCTTCAACTCCAAAGTTGTAGTTCGTCCAGCTAGAATCGTGACTGTGCCCAGTGGGCAGCGTGTGGTCCTAGCTCGTGACTCCGTCGGGCGACGTGTTGCACCAGGAGATCTGCGGAGAGCGCTCACACGTCACCCAGGGCGTCCAGGTGCGGCCCCAGCGCTGCGGGTCGGCGTTCGCCAAGTCCATGTTGCCGTCTGTCTGCGGCTCCAGGTTAGCTGCGTGTGCCTGGATGCGCTCCTGAACACAGAAATGCGCGCGTTTTGTCGACTTGGTAGTTGTGGTTGTGTTAGGTCTAGATCTAAAGCACGGGGTTGTTATTTTGTTAGCAAAACTGTAAAATGAACTCTGATTTTCGTACACCGAAGCATACTCGATTAAGTTTTCTATTACACGAGAGCGAAAACGTCTATTTTTCAAATGTTGCTAATTACGATTTGTTAGTTCCTTTATTAATCATTCAACCATGTTTAAATGTCTTTTATTAATCATTCAACCCATGTCAATGCCTTTAATAATTATTCAAGCAAATGTAGAATAGTAATAATTATGATTATATATCTGTGTGTGTGATATATAATATATTTCATGTTATGAAAGTGAATACACATTAATAATATGAAAACAATGTCTCATCGGATTGTCGTTGTTGCTTATATCACATACTTCGAGCAAATAATTACAAATATTGATTTCATGTATAACTCAGAGTGAATGTTACATAATTGTAGCGCCTGGAGATCGTGGAAGATGATTCGATTTTGTCAATAAACAAATGGTGGGAAATTTCATATCAGTAGGTTAAACGTGTGGCTTGGTTGGTAGAGAAATTATTATTCACTGGTGTTTGGCGGGTACCAACAAGAAATCTCGGTGGGCCAGAACGTCACATCTCAAACAGCAATGCATGACCGGTTGCCTACCAAATCAGGTGCATATGCAACGTGTATAACTTTATTAAATTAAATTTCCCACAATTCGTCTTCGTAGCAGATCTTGCTATCCCCTATTCCTCCCCTTGTTAAGGGAGAAGGCATTCCTTCCCCGGACTTGGAATTGCAAAATTTTTCACCACGAAGGGACAACGAAACAAAAGAAGGGCCTCTTATACGCGTGTCCTCGCGGTGTTGACGAAATTTTAAGACACAGTGTGCGTGATACAAACTCTACATTTCTCAAAAGTTATTATGTAGCGTAAGGTAATATGGATATGTATAAACTGGTCTGTTCACGCTGATTATCATGGAATACAGAAATCTATAAGATTTCATTTTAAAATCTAATTTGTATCAGTATGTCTTAATAAACTTTCATTATTTCTAAATTGACAATTACCGAAGATTCATAAATGCAACGAAAATGAGACCTGTACCATTCTTTTAAGAGTCCATTGTTCTAAACATGGAAACAATTTAAAGAAAAATGTGAGCGATTTATGAGTAAATTATTGTAATTTCAAGCAGATTGTTCCAAAACTCCTCGCTTTAAAAAGGACGACTTTTTTAATGAATTAATATTTTGAACTTATTTTATTTAAACGAAAAATTTCCAGATTAAGGATTTTTATTGCAATATAATTTTTTGCAATGTTCGAAAAAATAATTTGCCGGAAATGGTACTAGCGCCAATTTTTATAGGGAGAAATATAAGGAGAATATAAGGAGAAAATTTAAAGAAATGTTTTAAAGCAGTTTTAAAAAAATGTTAAAAAACTAATTTCCCTATATATCACGCAAAGATACGCAAAAATTAGAAAAATCAATCTTCAATTTTGTAGATGTAAGAAAAAATGGAATATTTCCAATTTTGTTGAGAAATTTGGAATTTTTTAAAACTTTTGATTGAAAATGAAACATTTAAGTCTTAAATGAACTCTTTTCTAAAAAATCCGATCTTTAAAGAACGTTATGTACTACGTTTTGAAAGAAACGCATATTTTTGCGTTTTTTCTGCTCACAGATGCAGCAATTTATAAAAAAATCTCAAAAACCACAAAATTTGTTGTAATTTGTTTTCAGGGATAGAACAAGTTGAATTTACAATAATGGCGCATGTTTCATTTTCTTTGAACACTCTGATGATTTTTGCAAAAGTTGCAAAAGCAAGAAATGCAAATGCATTGTAAAAGTTTGCGAGAAAATATGTGATGTAGTTGCATCACTAATTTATTTTTACATTCGCCAGCACGACTGTTGTAATAAATATTGTAGCTCGTTAGTTACGTACTTAGCGCCCTTAAATATGAGATATGCAGAGACATTTATACTAGTGAAAATGATTTTATGTAACTAGGAATGGAAATAAACATTGCAAAGAGTGAAACATTGAACATTAGAGCTTTAAAAATATGATTATCACTAAAACTATTACATTAATATAATGTTTTTGTGATAATAATTAAAATAGTATATACTATTTTACCCATCAATAATATTTCAAATAATTTTATAATTTAATAATAAATGTATCTTCTACAAAGACTAATCCTTTCATTACATTTCTAATTATATCTGTGAATAACATGTGTAATTAAGTTTCAATATTCATTTTTCTTTACGTACCAGAAGGTCTCGCACCACATCAGGGTGTTGATCGGCCACGTTTCTCTCTTCACAGGGGTCATTAAGAATGTGAAACAGGCAGAACTGTTCTGGCCTCGTTATATCACAATTACTACCTGCACCTGAAATATTAGAAAGTTATTAGAGAATCCACTCATCAAGAGCTATAGCGTAGCTATATTGCAAACAATAACTCATCATACTCTTGATACAAAACAACTCAAAATAAAATAACAAACATACACTGGAGAATGAAACAATTTAAAAAAATCTAGAATATATTTATCGCTTGTTGATATCAATTTTCAAACCGTTGATAGCATATATGACAATTTAAATAAAATGACAATAAAATAATTCTATATTTACTTTAGTACCTTTCATTCTTCAGTTTTTTTTATTTAACAAAAAAATACGAATTAACACCCAAAATATCACAAATACGCTGAGAAGGTAAACTTATGAAAAAAACACAAATCCGGATTATTCAGTGAACTTATAATAAAACTCACAAATGACGTATCGCTGTAGTAAATATGTTTTCTAGACTACCAAAACTGTTCAGGAATCGTATTTGAGTGAGTACGGTACAGATCGTATCTGGAACAGCTGCAATTTATCGTTTCAATGTATTATGCTAATGAGCCAAATCATTAGTCTTTTTAATAGCCACGTTATCCACCTCTTGAACGCAGTACTACAGCGATACTGGGTAAAATGGATGCAACAAACCCTTAGTAAGATTACGTAAGCACGTACGAATCATGCATTTCCCTTAACAGCAACATATTAATGGTGAGCCAAAGACGGACCCCAGCGCAGTAGTTTGCTCTCTATATTTGTTTAGGAAAGGAGTTACTCTTTCATCATTTAGGACTTTTATTATTTGAACCTTTCCTAACCCTAATTGAGAGTTTCGACTTCCGAAGCTTAACGGATGTGACATGGACAGTTATCCTGCTGCGAGATACTACCGCTGTCGGAGAAGATAACAAGTACGAAGGGAGGCAGGCCATTAATTTTTACGAAGCCCACAGATTTCATGATGCCTTTGATCGCAACCACGGGTCCAAGAGATGGATGTTCTCCGTGGCATAACACTGCACTGCCGGGTATGTGACCGTAGAGGGGAGCATGTGTTAAGCCGTTCGCCCGGAAGAATATTTTCTCCGGATATGACCATCGAACTGGTGGAACCCGAAACGTGATTCATCCAACCACGAGATTCGTCTCTATTGATCCGCGGACCAACGAAATGATATTGTGCTCACTGCAATGATATTGAACGATGTCGTTGTGCAACACGAAGAGAGCATCTGTTGCGGAGCGTTCAATGACGTAAGCTGTTCGGTGGGCTCCGAAACCCTTGTAACAGCATTCTGAATTGTTCTCTGCTCTTAGTTGTGGATCAGATCTGTCTATTCTGCTTTACAGAAGTAACAGATCTTTGACGGTCACATTCCTTGACGATGGGAGTACGTTCAACATCATGCCACCTACTCGAGGTTTTACTGCTTTTAATAAATACTTGCAACAGTAGCACGCGATCAGCAATCCATGTTCGCCTTCTCCGCGATGCTCGCTCTCAAATTCCAACCCATCCCAACCTACACTTTATAAATGACACCTGTGTCAATAGACTTTCCCATTGTCCCATTCGGCCCATGTTGACGGCCAAATGATTTCTCAATCGTCCACTAATAAACTTTTCTTACTGCGTCAAGTTCCTCCAACGTCAACTGGGGACGTTCATTGTAAAGGTGGGCAAAGACCATAATGTTTGGCTGGTCAGTGTATATTAAGCAATACATGAAATGTAATTGAAGAATTCAAAAAAAAACACCGTCAAAAACCCATAATTTTCCAGGAGAGCGATAAAACGTTCCATGACGAAATTGGTGGACATTTGAAGCATGAAAATTATTGTGAACTTTCTCAAGCTACTGTAAATACAGATGAACGTTTGAGTTCAAGCTTGAACTGTATTGTAAAAATTATTCGATAATGTGAGGTGTATAGACAAGTTTTTTTGAACAAATTGCGAAATTTGTATACCAAATGTATATATTTGGCGCAGTAATATTACAATATTTGAATAAATAATGCAAGAAGTTACTGCACTTAATCAATCTGGAATGTTATTGCCCAATTATTGTTCTGCGCCACTGCTGCTATCATCATCATCATCATCAGTGTTTTGGTTTTCCACATTAACATCTGCAACGGAAGCTAAATTTAGATACAAATATCTGTTAGCAAATTACTGAAAATATTTAGACAACTTCTGGATATTCCTTTGTGATTCAAATGTGCTTCCTTTTTAATCGTCTTTGCTCTCACTACATTATCTTTCCTCTCTTCCTTTGATTTCCGTCCCTTCCACTGTTCTTTCTACAACTGACAAAGAAACGTTTTCTTCGCTGCTAGGTCATAAATGACGTATATGTCACACGAACAGGTTATACACTATCACTATACTTCCATAACAAAAATACTAGTTATGTAGAATAACCACATGGACAAAACAAACATTATCGTCCTTTGTAGGTTGAGATAAGCTTTGCTTGAGAAATAATCACGAAGAAAACTTACATTTAAAGGACTATGGATCTTTGACCAAAAAATACTCTGGACTATGGTTGTTATATTCAAATCAATCAAATTTTCGGGGCTAATAACTACGGACAGGGGCTGATCTATTTCACAACAACACAGACAGCCAATGGCGGCTATGAAGCTCTCGCAACTGTTCCAGTATATCAAAATATCACTTTATGGACAAAGGTATTTTTTTTTAAAATTTCAATTAATTTTTATTTGTAATTTCTGAAAGCAAATCCAGAAACCTTTTCAATTATTTAGTTACTCAGTGATTTCAGTTTTAAGATAAAATTATGAATGTAACTTCTATGAAAATTAGCTCAATATTCCGCATTTTCATAAACCCTTAAACGCAATTTTCTCCAAAATGGCTCCAAATTTTTTCTTCATACTTCCGAACGGAGAGTGCTAATTGTACTGTTTAATATGACATGAAGTTCATTTGGGCGTACTTTTTGTTTTTTCACAAAGTACACAAATGTAACTTTTGGAAAGATCTCTCACACCGTTAATATGTACATTTCCAACAATTTGTAGAGACTATTGTATTTGTGAGTTAAAGTGATTCAAATGACTTCTAATCAAGTCTTTCAAAAACTCAAATATTTTCAAATGTGAAGAGGAGTTTCAAATTTCAAATTACAGTAGCGCTTAAAGGACAGTTTCTTAAAAACGGCTCCAAACCCGCCTCACAAACTCAGTCACATGTAATTCAGCGTTTATTACAGACAGTTCACAACCTTGTTGGCAATACATTGATGGAAGTAAAAATTTTGCAGGGTAATTCTAGTTAAATCGGTAGCGCTGCTACTTCGGAGGATTTTAGAAGTTTTCAACACCATTGGAAAATCCAGCAGGCTAAAAAACTTTGATAAAAGTACAATAGATATTATTCTTAAATGCTTATTTTTCTTTCCACAATCTGCTCCCTAATTTACCACTCGTCCATTGGTTCAGAAATTATACCTTATTACGCTCGAAACTTTTTTCAATTTGCTAGAATGTAAGTACTCTAACCAATGTACATAAGAGTAGTGATACGAAGTCCTCGAACCGTTCCTTGCAAACTGCACACATAGAACTCAAGGTTGAAAAGATAATGCATTTAAATTTCTTTTTTTGTGGAATAGACAAGTCAAGATTGAAAGTCGTTGACACCATAGTGCTATCTTTTATGTGGTTTCCTCAGTTTTACGCAATTCCAACGTTCATTACTCGACAATATTGAACAATGAAGCATGAATTAAATGACCTACGTGTGACAAATTTCGAACAAATTTGATTTTTCACATTCTCCTATGCTTTCTAGAGAGGAAGTTATGTAATACAGCAAAGAATATTGCCGGATTTTGAACAAAAGACACGTCCTAAAAGTTCTTGAGTGGAAAAATGTGGATTTTTCATGCCAATTAAATATTATTTTATATTCTCGTCTATGTAGTGCAGTCAAAATGCAGATTTGGAGGAAACGTCAGTTCGTCGGTCATACAGCGAATTTTATTCCGAGACCGTATTCTATTCAGGTACATAGTCCCGTACGATTTGAGCATATAATATCACAGCAGGTGGTAATATTTCTCCTCCACAGAAAAGTGGAATCCGGCGCCGACTCACAGGTCGCATTGCGGAATATCCCCCTCCAGTTACCTCCTCCATTGAGCCACCGCCCCAGTCGCGACAAGCTGTAAGTGCTGGTCTCCCGACATGTAAGGTACGGGTGCTCTGATTGTTAGTTTTGTCTGGTTTCTCCGATCAACACGAGGCCGGAGCAGCACACAAACAAACGTGTCACGAACATGAGAAACAGGACATTAACAAACGTGTCACGGACCGCATGCGAACATTCCTTCGTCAACATTTACCTGTCCTCTCGCCTTACACACACACACACACTTACAAACACTATACAATCATCAGATCATTCGGAAACCTAGAGCTGGTCTCAGCCGGAGCAGTGACTCGCTGGGAGAGATACCTGGAGTAGACACACCCACAATATATGTGTAGGTCCTCGTCGGTTCTCACGTTCGAGCGAGGAGAATACTGCCAGTTCCTGACATGAAACTTTCTCTACATTTATATAATAATTATCGATGTAGTTGTTGCGCCCATGAATGCTCCAATGCATGGTCAGTCTCCCCCTTGTCGTGTGGTGTGTGGCGTTCGATGTGAGGTGTACGGCGCGCGATGTTCTGTGTTTTATGTCCAAAGTGCGATGAGCAGTGTGCGATGAGCAGTGGGCGGCGTGCAGTGTGCGGCGTTTGGTGTGCGGTATATGATGAGTGGGGTGTGATATGCGGCGTACGATATGAAAAGTGCGATGTACGGCGTGCAATGTGTGGTGTGCGTCATGTAATATTTGGAGTGCGGTTTTAGGTGCACGGTGTGGAGTCCCATGTGCGGTGTACACTACGCGATAGGTGACGTATAGCATGTGGCGTGCGGTGTGCGGCGTGCGGCGTGCAATGTGCGGTGTGTATTATGTGGTATGTGGCGTGCGGTTTTCGGGACAAGGTGCGGTGTCCCCTATGTGCGATGTGCACTACGCGGTATGCGATGTGTGGCGTGTTGCGCGCGGTGTGCGGCGTGCGATGTGCGGTGTTCGTCGTGTTGTATGTGGCGGTTTCCGTTGCACGGTGCGGTGTCCCATGTGCGCTGTGCCCTACGCGGTATGCGATGTGTGGCGTGTATCGTGCGATGTGCAGCGTGCGATGTGAGGCGTGCGATGTGCGGCGTGCGATGTGCGGCGTTCGTCTAGTTGTTTGTGGCGGTTTTCAGTGCACGGTGCGGTGTCCCATGTGCGATGTGCACTACGCGGTATGCGATGTGTGGCGTGTATCGTGCGATATGGGGCGTGCGGCGTGCGATGTGAGGTGTTCGTCTTGTGCGGTGTGCCATGTGCGATGTGCACTACGCGGTATGCGATGTGCGGCGTGTAGCGCGCGGTGTGCGGCGTGAGTAGCGCGATGTCCGGCGCACTTACGCGTGCAGGAGACGGCGGCGGCGCCGCGCGTGGCGTCCATGGCCGGCTGGTCGAGCAGGCGGCGCGGGCCCAAGGCGTGGGCGATGGCCCGGCCAGCGCGGCTGCCCCACACGTGGCGTGCGCCGATGGGCGGGGTGCCCCGCTGCGCGCCGCTGTCGCCGTAGTAGTCGTTGTACTCCGCCGACTTGGTGCCTGCGCCACAACAACACTCGCTCAATTAAGCCAAATCATCTGCAGACTGTCGACGAAACAGAAGAAAATTCGCAGTACACGAGGCATTCACTTTGCATTAGTAAAAAACACCGCACAAATGAACACAGAAATATAAAAGCACCCAATTTGCACAAGTCGGCAGCTTTCTTATTTGTGACTTAATTTTTCTTTGTGAACAAATTTATTAATTTCTTCTGTAAATAATGACCAATTTACATATTTCAGGAGTGTTTATATGTTTCTGAAATGCAAATTTTTACATAGAAACTATTTTTTCAAACCATTGAGAAGTGCTTATTGCGGCTCAGCCATTCGGAATATCCAATGAGCTCATTAGACAAAATATGTCTAAAATTGTTATAAGGGTTACTTTTCGAAGTTTCGAAGTTTCCTCCCTGGACACCTTGTATATACTCTTATAGTAATAATAATAATTTCAATGTTCCCTTTCATTCATTTTTAAATAAGTGTAAGTAAATTTTATAGGCGCTCAATCCAAAAACATTAGAATAAATAGAGAATTTACTTTTGAATAATGTTAATTGTTTTTGTATTATTCGAAGTGTATAATACAATGTTCTATAATACTATGTATTAATCAAAAATAAAATAAATATAAAATAATGACACAACGTTAGTTCTCAGCTGTCGAAAGTAGGCTTTGGCATAACACTCAATCCCAAAAATATTCACAATTGTCTCATCTACTGACATAGAATTTGTTGTCTACCTGCCCAGCAACTATATTGCTAATTTCCAACGCGTGTAGAAATTGAAAGAAAACCATGCAGCTTGCGGATATAAGAGGTGTATTTGATTTTGTTGGATACCCAGGAACTCTGGTAAAATCCAAAAACTATTAAACAATTTTGATTTTGACTGAAAAATACAAATAACTGTTTGTTTCCTGTAATCTCATTGTGCGACAGAATTCTCATTCCCTGTGCGTCACTGCTTAAGACGCAGCTGCTTAAGACCAAGACCCTACGAAAGAGTCCGCCCGTTATATTTCCTATTCACATGCACCATTATGGCTCCGTAAATTTTTTGACATTCTTGGCATGTATAGAACTATTGTACTGTGTGTTTGTAAATACTATACTACGTTACTGCAATATTTCATTAAAATAATTAATGATTATTAATTGCAGTATTGTACGAAACTACTTTGTTTGTTTTCTTCTGCAGTTTGCGTGTTACATTTTAGTGTACCATTTCGTGTGGTTTTGTTCACCAACATTTTTTCTGATGGAGGCTATTTTTCTGAAAAAAAAAATCGATATCAAGCTCTTTTCACAGAATTATCAAAATCTGTTCATAAATACGCTTATCTCGCACATCAAGATTAATAAATGACTAAGGTATTTGTGCACTGCTGTTTAAGCACTGCTGTCAAACATGAACCATACAGATAAAACGTTCGCTTATTGGCCTCTAACGTAACTCCAACACGTTGTATTTATGGGAAAAATCAAAAGTAAAATAAGATAAAAGCTACTCATGGCGCCGTGTTTCTGAACTTAGCTAATAGGCAATCTGATGAGACTCTTGATTTGTAATGTGTCACGCCGTTTTTTACCATATTTTCTCAGTGTTGGTATTCTGAGACATACAAACTGCAATTGATACTAATAACGCAAATTTCATCCCAGAAAAAATTGATCAAATGATTATAAAAGATGTTTACTAACTGTTCTGACGCATATTTTCTGGAGGTTTTGAACAACTGGAAGCCTCGTTTTTGCACTTTATTATATGTTCGTATTCGGAAGTGATATCTGCCTATCAGATGGTGAGACAAGGTTCGGAATGATCATTCCAAGTCGCTTAAAACGTTTTTTATCCAAGACATCAAGTAAAAGTTGTAAATGATGTATTATGCTGACATTTTTTGTCTTCCGAAAGGCTTTTTGGAGCTTCAGGCGATGCCGATTTTCCGACTACCCGCGCCGGGTAGCCACTAAGGCCCTCATTGGGACACATATTAACCTTTGCACTAGACACTGCCACACTTGCGGGCTTCCCGGTCTGTGGCCAGCGTACTCACAAGGCCTTCCGCTACAACGCACACACATGAAAGACAAGAGACAAACAACCATGTCCACTCGCAGAACTCGAACTCGCGACTCTTCTGACCGAGCGCTGAGTGGGCACACGCTCTAGCCACCTAGGCCATCCAGGTCGGAATCTGTCCTGCTGATATTCCTTGTAATAATATACATCACTAGTGAAAATTTATGTATTAAAAATTATTGAAACTATAATCTACACAACCGATATCTGTAGGTACACCATGGTATGTGCGTGACTCCCAACCCCATACAGACTTTCACATAAATACTTTAACTGAGCATAGTATTCACCTAGCACATAATTTATTTTCGTATCTTCATTATTCCCCTTCGACCCCCATTTTGCCAACGGCTTCTGTGGAAGCGAAGAAAGAAGAAGAAGAATTGTTATGAAACAAATATGCGTTTTTGGGCGATAATACCTTGCACAAGTTTCCAGGGGCCTACAATGATAGCTGATGCATTTTGCACTTCGTCGATGTTGATGAGTGTTTCGTTACGCGCTGAATTGTCTTGTTTCCCCGTCAACCAGTTCCACTGGTTCACACCATCAAGGGGCTGAACCAAATCTTCCTCTTTTCCTCCTGCAATCATTAAAGACCTGTTAAAATTCATCTAAGATCTAAAATAGTTATTCCGTGTCTCTCATTCATCTTTCATAAATTTCGAGATGGTAAGAACAGGACTTAATTTCTGACGGAATGCAACGGAACGGCGTGCGGTACCTCGGGAACAAAATGGCGGCAAAAAACGGAAAGAAAAAACAACAAAAAACAGTGGACAAACACAGCATTTTCGATTTTTAATTCGACCGACTTTCATAAACTCAAAATTAAATAGTTTGCCATTTAATTGTATGATTTCTACGAATGTATTAAATTAGTGAAAAACGATAAAATATCATTTTAAACTATATTTTTATTTCCTATCATTATTGTTTTTATATTCACATGCAGTGCTTCGATTGTTACTAATTATTATCGCGTCCTGGGACCTAAAATTTTATAAATCAAGCACTGGTTAAGAATAATGGTATCAAAGTTAAATGCATCAAAAATACAGTAATTTACACTTGAAGAGAAAAAAATATTTTATTAACATTGAGTAAGCACATAGCTAATAGCATATATAGTACAATCTTAGTTATAAAAAGTACATAAAATTATAACAAAAATCCAAATTAAATTATTCCTCTTGCAAAGATTGGCTGCAAATATTATTATATACAATTTAAGAACAATATTCGTTTACACAAGAGATGTATAATATTTTATAGTACAAGAATCTGAATTTTGACTAACTTCCCATTTTTAAAACTTCACATTTTTTGTGGTTTTCATGTATTTTTAAACTGTTTTCGAATTACTCTTGGTGTTTGTACACAAACTTTTTAACGAGTTATATAGTACTTATACAGTGCTTATATTATTTCTTGTTAGCTACGAGTACAAATAAAACCATAACCGTGTGAAGTAAGTGCGGGCTAAACTGCGATTTTCGTAAGTCTGCCCCTGGCTGCTAACAGTTTCGTCCAATTGGGAGCTTGAACGTCACGATAGTGACGTCACTATGGTGACGTTCCAGTTCCCGATTGGATGAAACCGTCAACAGCTGATACCTGCCAGGAACAGAGTTGCATAAATCGCAATATAACAGATCTATCCACAGTCGAAGGTGAAAATCTGAGAAAACTTACCAGCTGCAGCATAGAACGTGGGCAGCCAGTCGGTCACATGGACCATTTCAGTGGTGACGGAGTTCCTCTTACTCAACATAGTACCCCACAGGGCAGCAACTCCGCGCACACCACCTTCCCAGAAAGTGTCTTTAATCTGCAACAGGAGCGCAGTTACGTCATAGTAAAGCGCAGTAACTTACGAGGAGAGTCCTTCAAGTAGGTTCCCCATTGAACATTTTTTCCTAATCCAGTTACAGTAAATGAAGAACGTTCAGCGCTTACGTTTTGAATTCAGAACCTTAACCACGGCGACGGACCTTTCCCAGGAATAACATACAAAGTAACAAATATTTTGTTTGATAATTGTTTACATTTCAATTGGCGAATCGAGTTCTTAATGTGCTTGTTAATAGTGCAAGTGTATAATTACCTACAAGCAAATAATGAAATTTTAGACTCTCATAATGCGTTTTATCTTCAACGATCGACATTGTTCTTTCTCACCATACATCGTAAGAAGACAATGTATTGTAATCGTGCACCATTAATCGACGATTTTAAAAGAAAACTAGTGGTGCTGTAACAGCACACACTTTATTGCACGGTATGCATGTGGAAAAAAATTAATAAAAAAAATTGAAACGCTTTTTGATAAAATAATTTTTATAAATTGCATTAATTTCAAGCCCAAAATACGCAAAAACTAGTCGTTTTTTTAAGAAAATTGACATTTTCTAAGACCGAAATTTCTATATTAAATTTTGTAGTTTTGAAATGTTAACTTTTTGAAATTTTCGAAAATACAGAAAATTTGCCCAACATGGGTCTACCACCATATTTTTACTGTACCTTGATACATACGAGGAAAAAATTTAAAGAAAAAAATTGGTGCTGTTTTAGAGAAAAAAGGTTTTTAAAACAATTAAAATTCCCTGTTTCGTGCAAAATTACGCGAAAACTACTCATATTTTCTAATTATTGTATATATCCTTATTTCAAGATCTATCTTTACGGAACAGATTTCATTAAGGAAACATATTTATCTTCAGTGTTACTTCTATAGGAAGTCGCCCGGAAAAAAGTACTCTTTTCGAAAAATCTGGGATTTCAACGAACATTAGACCTGCTCCATTCTCATAAGCTCTTACGCTTTTCGAGAACAAAGTTTAATAAAAAAATTGGTTCCGTTTTTGAGAAAATATTGAAATTTTGTTGTGGCATCATGTAACCTCAGAAACTAAATACCCGGTTGAAACTCACAAAGCCTCGAGTTCTTTGAGATCGATCGGGAAATATCAATATCTGAGAAAATCGACTGAATTTTTTAGGCGCTAGTGTTGACCACAGATGGACGGACAGACAGACGTGTTGCCGTCACTCGACTTTTCTGTATCAAGGACCCACAAAATATGGCCTCTGGCTGTAGCCACAGTTTGAGTGCCATGTGTTAGAGGAAATCATTTTCTATATATAGCAAACGATTTATCCACGTTTCCGTTATCATGACCTAGTAATAAAAGTTTTTCTGCCGAAAATGTCAAGAGAGTAAAATGGCAAGTGAAATTTCTCATGTACGGTGTGAGATATATTCACAACACTTGATACTAGATTTCACAAACAATAATCGGACCTACTGCGCTTTCAAGTGATTAGCGATCCCGCGCTCATGTACGTGCGTGGCGCTTACTACACAAAAGTTTGCAATTTCTCATGCTTGAGAAAATAATTAATAATACGTTTTACAACGAAACTGGATACAAAATTTGAGGTCTTGAAATATTGTTTTATCTTTAGATAAACGGTTTGCTGATTTTTTTAATTCCGTTTGCTATGCAGTTACCACTTACATGAAGTTAAGGTATTTACACATTTATGCTAAGTTAAGAATATATATTATAATTGAATATACTTACTCCTCTGAGAGGATAATTTGATCCCCAATTCTGGTAAATTCCAAATGTCGGTGCACCGTTGTCTGACATGAAGAGTATGAGAGTGTTCTCCAGCATCCTTTTCTGTTCTAATGCTTGGACCACTTTGCCTACGGACTCGTCAAGTTCTGTAAGCATTGCTGCAATGCAAATTTAAAAGAATTAATAATTTGACTCCACAAAAATGCACACTACCGTCATAATGAACAAATCTGATTATACCTTCAAATGTCTGAACTTGCTTGACGATATTTCACCCTATCGGACCATCAGCTGTAATCATATTACTCCATGTCCAAGAAAACGTAATAATTGTATCAAATTAGCTTAGTAAAGCTTCATTATGTTATCGATTTTCCAACAATCTCAAGTGTGATAATGACATCAATTCAAAATTTAAATGCTAATCCAAAATACACACAAAAAACATACCACTTAGATATACAGTTTCTTTCATCCGTAGTCCCTTTACATTCTTTGTCAACATTTTCTCCTTATTTTCGAAAATCTAGTAACACACACACACACACTTAACAATATTCATAATAGGTATGACTTTGTTAAAATACTAGTACTGATTCCCATGAGTTATAAAAAAATCTCACTTGATGTTAATTGCTTGCTCACCAACCTCCCTAATGGTCTGAACATATTTTCCAATAAAACCGCATTCTTAACCTTATTTTTCTTATTCCACATTCCTTCACAAAATCTTACGATACAATCAGATTCACTCTCATTCACAAGCCTTTCCCGTCCCATTCATAAATACACTAAAGAGAAAAAAACTGGTACTCCTGCCTAATATCATGGACGCCCTCCGCGAGCACGCAGAAGTACACGACGTGGCATGAACTCGACTAATGTCCGAAGTAGTGATAAAAGTTATTGACACCATTAATCCTGTAGGGCTGCCCACAAACTCGTAAAAGTATGAGCGAATAGAGATACCTTCCGAACAGCACGTTGCAAGGAATCCTAAATTTTCTCAACAATGTTCATGCCTGGGGATTTTGGTGGCCAGTGGAAGTATTTAAATTCAGAAGAGTGTTCCTGGAGCCTCTGGATGTGTGGACTGTCGCATTGATCTGCTAAATTGCCCAAGTCCGTCGCGACGCACAATTCTAATGAATGGGTGCAGGTGATCAAACAGGAAGCTTTCATACGTGTCACCTCTCAGAGTTGTATCTAGACGTACCTAGAGGTTTCACACTACTTCAACTGCACACGCCCCATACTATTACAGAGTCTCCACCAGCTTCAAGAGTCCCCTGTTGACATTTAGGGTCCTTGGATTCATAAGGTTGTCGCCATACTCGTACACGTCCTTCCCCTCGAAATAATGTGAAACACGACTCGTGAGGCCACGCAACGTGTTTCCAGTCATCAACAGTCCAATATCGACATTGAAGGGCGCGTATCTTTGTGTCGTGCAGTCATCAAGGGTAAGGGAGTGGGCCTTCAGCTCGGACTCACCCAATATCAATTCTGTCTCGTTGAATGGTTCGCACGCTGACATTTGGTGATTTCCCAGCATTGAATCTGCAGCAATGTGTGGAAGGATTGCACCTCTGTCACGTGTAATTATTCTCCTCAGTCGTTGTCGTCGGTCCCGTTCTTACACGATTTTTATACGACCGCAGCGATGCCAGATGTTTGATGTTTTACCGACGTCCCAACATCCACGGTACACTCGTGAAATGGTCGTACGGTAATATCCAAATTTCATCGCGATGACATCGCTGAGATGCTATGCTCCATCTCTCTTGCACCTACTATAACACCACGTTCGAACTCACTTAAATCGTGATAACCTGCCATTGTAGCAGCAGTAATGGATCTAATAACTGTGCCATTTTGGGGGTATTTTCAATGCAGCTAAAACCTTCTCAAAATGTTCTCAAATATGCCCAGTTTTCTCAATTTTTTTCAATAAAATCGTTTTCTTCACATAGCGTAAAGATCGCTTTAAATGATGAATTGCGCAGATCTCATATTTGTTGAAATCTCTTACTTTTCAAAAATTGCAAAAGTTTACATTTATTGCATCTTTCTACAACTACAACATTGAAGGTACTGATTTTTTTCTTTTGCAATTCTTTTCGCAAAACCGGCACCAAATTTTAACTTTCTTCTCGTAGGGATGAAAAGACAGTAGAAAATTGGAACTGGTCTCGTTTTCGGCGTACTGGAATTTTTCGAAAGTTTGCCAAAAAATAACATTGCGTAATTACAGTAATGAAGATAAAGATTTTTTCTTTAAATTAAATCTGATTTTAAAAAAGCTCTTTAAAAAATTATATATGAAACTTTTGAAACGAGTAGTTTTTTTAATAATTTCTTCTTGATGTTCATACAAAAGTTTGGGATTAAAAAAATATATTTTCATCTTTAGTTTCTTCTCATTTTTGTAGTGTAACGCACGTTAAAAATGACGTACGTCTCATTTTCGTTCAACACATTTAATTTTCGAAAAATTGATAAGTTTATAAATGTGAAACACTATGTACTGTTATAGCTAACGAGTTAATATGAAATATTACATGGAAAATGGTTTCAAGTTGTTGGTTGCTGGTATAAAAAACTGATTTTATTAAATCATCAGAAAAAATGTCTGGTTATTGTGACTATTTTCATTGAAGTTATTGAAATCAAATAATGGATTATGGGATTCAAATAATGACGAATGTATGTAGCACTAAACCTAGTGAATGAGTTACTAATAACGTACCAGAAGAGCCCAGTCTACTGTTTCCGTAATTAATTCAGCCCCTTGCTATAAACTCTTATCCGGAAGGCATTGCCTCAACCCCTTCGTCAGTCACCTTCTTCTCGCTGGACTCATAAAACATGAAAACGTCGGCCAACGGGGGTTTCCCCTTCGGGGTTTCTCCGCCAGTTATATTCCCCCGGCAGGGACAGGCTCTAATCTTCAGATTGGTGTTCTGCGATGTATGGTAGTGTAGTGCATGGAATTGCGCTCGCGCGCGTGTGTGAGTGTGTAAGGGTAAAGGCGCGGAGAACAATGAGGAATGAAAGATCGCGCGCGGTCTGTGGCCCGTTTATTAGGGTACTGCTCCGCAATTTACATAATATTGCTCGGAGAAACCACGGAAAACCAATGTTTAGAGCAGCCAGTCTCTAGTTAGTTTCAGTTTAGTTGGTCTCTAATTAGTTTCCCGTTAGCAGATGAAATCGATCTAGCTCTCTAGGCAGCGAAAATTCGCCATCATCTTTACTCGAGCTACAGGTGCAAAGCTATGGCCATGGCGAAAGCGGTAGCTACCGTGGCCGGAGAAAATATTTACCTGGCTTTCTGCAAGACGCCAAGCCTAGGCAGAGTTGTCAACATTTCGCCCGTCTTGCTGCGACCTTCCTTAGGATGAAATGCGTGTGTTCAGTATGTGATCAAAAGTATTCGGACACTCAAAAATGGTCGTGATCGTTTTTTTCATGAAGGGGGCTTGCACCTCTTGTTGTTTTGTGTGGCACTATCACGGCACAGCCTTACGTTGATGTTTTAAATACCTTCCCACTGTTGAAGAGCAATTGGAGAATAACGATTGCATATTTCAACACGATCGAGCATCTGTTCATACTGCACGGCCTGTAGTGGAGTGGTTACATGACGATAACATCACTGTAATGAACTGGCTGGCACAGAGTTCGGATTTAAATCCTATCCAACATCTTTGGGATGTTTTGGAAAGCCGACTTCGTGCCAGGCCTCACCGATGTACATCGATACCTCTCCTCAGTGCAGCACTCCGTAACGAATGTGCTGCCATTCCCCAAGAAATCTTCCAGCATCTGATGGAAAGCATGCCTGCGAGAGTGGAGGCTGTCATCAAGGCTAAGGGTGGGCCACCAATCTATTACATTCCAGCATTACCGACGGAGGGTGCCACGGACTGGGAAGTCATTTTCAGCCACGTGGCCGAATACTGTTGATCACATAGTGTGTGTGCCCAGGACGACGCGTCTCCCGGTCAGCCAAGCAGGTTGTAGCGCCATGGGCAGCTTCCAGGGACGAGTGCCTGTGCGTACCTGCGTACATGCGGCGGTTGGGGTCGTCGATGAAGCGGAAGCGGTCGGCGATGGGCCGCGGGGCTTCCACCAGCTGGCCGTTGTTGCCCGCGTGCACCGCCAGGTGCGCCACGTACAGGAAGAGCGGGCGGCGCGGGTCGTGGTCGGCGACCACCTGCTCCGCGCGCTCCGTGAACACGTCGGTGGCGTAGCGCCCCTGCAGCCGCCACGCCGTCGTCATGTTGGCGCGCATGTCGTAGCCGTACATGCCGCGCGGCATCGTCGGGGAGTCCTGCGCACATCAGCTGCATGAGAGGGAAGTCTTTTAATTGGTTCATTGTTTGAACGATTAGTGTTTCCGGACACGTCAACTTCTAAGGCCATAAGTATAGTGCGTGTTTTTTATCGCAAATGCGGTCATCTTCCTTCACTGAAGAGGCGAGATCCGGCGCCGACCTACACGTCGGTATGCGGGGATTACGCCAACTAGGGTCTCTGACCAGCGGGGCACCGCGCCAGTCGGGACAAGCTTTAAATTCCCGACTGGTCTTCCGGCATGTGTTGTAGTGTAGTGCATGTTATTGTGTGTGTCTGTAAGTAATGGGCGTGGATAGGACAAGGAATGGGAAGAAAAAATCGCGCGCGGTCCTTGATTTACACATAAATGTTCTTACATTCTACGCCTCATATCGACCGGAACAGAGGAGACTGGGTACCTAAAGTAAAACCACTCACTACCTGAAAGAGCTCATGGAACATTGAATTGGTAAATTTTAAGATCGGTCAATGAACAAAAAATTCACCTCTGCCTTTCCCTCATAGTTTAAATCAAATACTATATTATGTTCGGCAAAATCAGCATGATTTGTTTACTCATTCCTTACTAAGTCAATTACAGAGATTAGTGAAACAAATAGTTTAAGTTACGAAAGCTGAAAGTAGGAAAAAATACAAGACAAGAAAAAACTGTTAAAGGAAGAGGCGATACCACCACAAGTGTAAACCGCCAAGTAGACTACATAAAGAAATGTAAATTGGGATATTGCGCTAGTGACTAACAAAAAGTATGTAGAGAAGCATTATTGCCACAGACCAAGTAATCCTGAATATAAATATGAACCGAACACAGAGGAAGAAATCTGTACAAAACTGTTGGCAGCGCTACCAGCTGCGAGAACAGAAACATGGCGGATATAAACCGTCAACTAGCGACATCTACCGACAAAAGCAGCTACGACTTATTCTCCGTACGCGATCGCAAAGTAAAAGAACTAATGATGCACATAAGCATATACTTACTCGCGTTATTTCTAAGTTATGCAATTTTCGAAAAACAGAAAGTTTAGCAAAACGAGACCTGCGCCATTGTTATGGATGTTTTGCTTTGTCCGCGGAAAAACATTACTGTAAAAATTGTCAATCGTTTCTGAGAAAATGTTATAAATTGCAATAAATTCAAGGAGAAATTACGCGTAAACAACTGTTATTTATATTGTATTTTTGCAATATTTTCTTTTCAAGTTTCAAAAATACAGACAGTTTTCCGGCAATGAGACCAGCACCATTTTCACCGTCCTTTGCTTCATTCGAGGAAAAAACGCCTATATTCACGCAAAATTAAGCAAAACTTATTTTCGAAAAAATGTGCGTGACCTTATTTGAATATCTATCTTTAAACAACATATTACATTAAGAAAAAAAATATTTTAAATAATGTCGTAGTAGAAGGACGCCGAAAAACTTTGAACTTTTGCAATTTTCAAAAACTCACACATTTCAACGAAAATGAGCCCTGTAACATTCTTTTATGCGCCCTTTACGCTGTTCAAGGAGAGTGTTTAATCCAAAAATTTGGAACCATTTTGAGCAATATTTAAAAGTTTTTGAGGCTTCTTGCAAAGTACCTCTAAAAATAAAAATTTCCCTTTCAAAATCCCAGCCCATTAATTTCGTTCAAATCGATTGTGGAATATCACTTTTGGTGAAAATCCTTTGATACTGTTTGGGCTAACTTTCAGCATAGACTCGGCAAAGTCAGGCAATAAGAATTTTTCTGTCGAAATATCGCCAGTTTCTTGTTTACGAGTAATTACAATGTATTATAATTTTGTATTATACCTTCATTTTATTCTAAGTTATAATTATAATTTTGATTACGAAGCAAACTGTACTGAAAATACTTTCAAAGTTGAATATATTGAAAAACCTAAATTTTGTTACAAAAACGGTATATTATGTCACTAAAATTTTGTACATCCAGCAAACCATGAAGAAGCAAACTCTTTGTTTTCCAACTCAGAAGTTAATTATTATCAGATATATATGATTAACAAACATAACGTGGAACGTATCATTAATGAATTCCTACAGTAGATAAGGGTATTCTTAGTTATTAGTAATCATAAAACAAGCGAATACCCTAGTCATAAAAGCGATATGGTAGAAACAACTTCCTTCAACTAATTATTAAAGGAAAACCCAAAGGCAAATGAGGAAGGGAAGGAAGAACAAAGTTTTGGATGAGCAGTCAAAAAAATACGCCCGATTCTCTACCGAGCCTATGACGCACCAGTGGCGGTGCGATTTAGCGATTATGAATTAGCGATATCGATTTAGCGATTATGCGATTTAGAAGAGGCAGCATGTGTGACTGGACAATCGCGACAATTGTGTTCTTTCAGAATATTTCTGAAACGTGGGAAAACTATTGCATGAAGTCTACGACCGGTTTACACTTAACCAGATATAAGTGCCTCTAAGAACGCTTCTACGTTGACAGCTAACGATATAATTGAGATCTAGAATACAAATGTTTTTTTTAAATATACATGCAAGAAACAGAATAATAATTTACATTAAAAGAAAAGGTCGTTGTTCTTAATGTAGGTACTAGGCACGGACTCTGCTCTACGAACCACACTACTCACAAATTGAACTCCCTGAACCCTCACTCTTCCACTGCCTAGCATGCAACGGTCCTCTAAACGAGCGTTGTTGGCATGCACAAATTAAACGTGTCAATGACATGTAAGATTAACACGTTTTGCAGTTTTCCAATGACGAATTTTGTTGGAGACGGCACCGTCCTAGCGTTTACTGGGTGTAACCACCTGAGTTACAGTAACAAATAGGAAAATGCAACATGTGGTCGCTATAATTTTACATACTTCCATATCTGAATTTTATGAACATTTCCATCTTTAATGTTCTGTAATGTGTTTCTGTCTGGTGATTTTTCTTAATAATATTTGTATTTGGAATTTTCCCTTCGTAATACAAGCAGTGTACACTGTTATGCTAAATTTATTGAACGATGAAACTAATTTTCCTCTGGATTTTGACGAATCTTTAAATGTTTACATAATTCTTGTTGTAATAGCTACGAATGGAGTATGGTAAAATTGATCATAACTGAGACATGCAATATACACATAAAGAGACGAAAAAATTGTAAAGAAATATTTACATCAATAACATACCATTATTATTATTATTATTATTATTATTATTATTAAAATTCTTAAAATTAATATTATTATTTTATTATTACTATTATCATCTGTAGAACTATCGATCCATCAGAAGAAGACGAGCAAGAACGAAAAGAAACAGCACGAGCGGTAGGTGAGACGTGGGGGTTTCCTCCACTTACCGAGATGCCCATGACGTGGTCGTAGTAGCTGATGAGGCCGTTCCAGTATCCCACGTGCGAGTCGAAGCCGCGGTACGTGGGAGTCATGTCGGCCTCGTAGAAGCCCAGGTGCCACTTGCCGACGGCGTGCGTGGCGTAGCCCAGCTCGCGCATGTACTCCGGCAAGATCTTGCCCGGCGGCATGGCGCGCAGCTCGCCGGGGATCAGCGGGGTCCCCTGCAGCCCTGCGGAGAACACCAATGATATCCTTCGCCCCCTCACGGTCGGGATGTGCAGGACAGTACCTACCGGATTCTGGTTTCACTTAAATTCGAATGATCATTGATTATTTCGAGTGTTCGCGCGCGTCAACTACTACGGTCAATGGAAGTGCCCAGTAACTGCACTCATAAGCCTACTACTTTACACTGGAGCGAATTTTTCTTATCAATTCTTATCAAAAATGCTCATTTCATCTGTATTCAGAATTCAACTTGTAGTGTATTGGTTAGGGTAGCGATCCCACAATTTCTGAAAACGTGCACTAAATGCACTTCTACCTTTAGTATTTATCACACAATTTTTAAGTGTTTTAATAAAATAATAAACAAAAAATAAATAAAATAAATAAAGAAGCATGCATGTTATATCGGAGATATGGTGTTTTCCTCCCTCACTGGAACGTGAAATCCGATGACAAGCTATGCTCCTGCTTGCAGGGGTTTTCCTCCAGCAGGGCACCCCCTCCCCGCTTTGGCTCCTGACTGGTCTCCCGAAATGTGTGGTACAGTAGTGGCTGTAAGGGTAAGTGTGTGTGAGCAAGGTGGGAGAGGGGCATAGATGAGAAAGGAAAGATCTCGCATGGTCGATGAGCGTTAGAATTCTCCTCTCGAGTGTGTCGAAGTTCGGCCGAGATATCTGGTTAGTGTCGAGAATCCGCCACCACCGTCGCGACATGTAGCCTAGGACCTCCCGGTCTGAGTCACAGCAGAAACCACACTTGTTGCCGTGAATCATCTCAGCCGGTATTTCTAATGATAAACATTACTTTAGTATTAGAACGAATACTTTGTCATACAATAAAAGGTATTTTGTTTGGCCCTAAGCCGTCATCCTGGTTGACGTTTTTCTGGATTTATTCAATCGCTCCGTAAGAAGGGTGGTCCCTTGCTTTGCACTCCCAATCACATATGTACAGCTTGTCCCACCGCCTAGTGTATTTCCCTTCTTCCTTCTTAGGATTTCATTTTCATTTATGTTTCTTTTCTGCTCATATTTTCCTTCTCTTTCTCTTCTATCTATCGGTAATGTTCGGCCCTAAGCCGCCGTTCTCATTAAAGTTTCTCTAGAATTACTCAATCGCTTAAGGCGTATGCCGGAATTGGTCCTAATTTTTCACTCCGAGTCGCAAATGTACAGCTTGCCCCCTCACCCTAGATGTTACTGATTTGTATAAGTGTATATTCAAATATTTAGGCGGAAAAGCAGGCCCTTCAACTTAATTTTCTCAATTAATAAAAAATTTATTATTATCATTATTATTATTCCTTTTTCACACAAAATATTGGTCTTATACAGCTACCATACACATACAACATCAAACATGGCAATTAGTTTGTTTCACCTTTACAACGATCTATAATTAATATAAAACAATATAAAATATCAAACTTAAAATTACAATACAATAGCTAAATTTAAAAGCTTCAGAATTTCACATGTCTTCTCATGATTTACTGAAGAGTGATGATAATACTCTTGTCCATACTTAGATCGTCTAAGGTTGCTGATAGGACAAATGGAACAGTTTTGACGTCGGTAACCTGCATCTGTTATCGCAATACATATTCTAGCTATAGGTATTTATCGATTTTTGCTTGATATGTTGTCATCATGTTGCTGGTATTCACAACTGCAAATTGGATAAAGCAAATTTTCCTGGCCGGTTTATCCCAAACGTAACATCGGATCTATAGTGCAGGATTCTTCTATCTCTCAAAAATACTGCGGTACCAGTTCAACTTATGGGACTCGCTTTAAAGCATCGTTTCTGGATGATATCAGTATCCCGCAGGAGTCTGAATTTATTAGCGAACTTGGCATGGATGAACCGGCTTACTTGATCCATTCTCGTTTTGTAGTCTTCGTTCTGTAGTCTGTTGGGGTTATTGCACTGCAACCCGAGATGATATGCTGGATGCTTTCATGATCTCGCCCACACATTCTTAAAACTTCTCTGAGTCAGCTCATAATATCAGTTTTTTGGCGTTCCCTTCATCTTGTTATATGATATTTCACATACCTGTTGTATACCAAGATATTTGTATAATTCATTGGCTTCCAGAGCGGTTATTATCTGTCCACTTACAGTAATGTATCGATCTTCTATAGACTTCTTAAGCGATATAAACATTGTGTTGCAGTGCGAAAGAAGAAACTTTTTATATCTTGTACTCATGTGAAAGCCAAGTTAGCCTGTAATGAAAGTGATTCAGATCAACCAGCGTGTAATTACTTCCCGTTTTCCTTACTATAACTGGGTATCACTAGGTAAAAGAATATCGCTCTTTTTCCCCGCCCGATTAATCCTATGAATTGCATGACTGGGTTCAATTATATCCACAATTACATTACTCACACATCCCGCAATCAATTCGTACCATTAAATATTCTGAAAACATTAACTTAATAATAATTTTCACTCTTGAATGCAACACACGAATTCGAACTGAATTATCTATCTGCTGTCAAAGCTCTGGAATTTTTTAAAACTACATTCCCTGCAACCCTCACATACTGATACATATCTTGTGGTCTCATGGATCATTTCGAAATGCTGTAGCGTTCGTTTGTAATTGATACCGAGACTTGGATTTTGCGTAATTCGAACGTAATACGCCCCCTCGCGTAATGTTGAGCTCATCTTCTTTTTGTGATTACATGAACATGCTTCCACAAGCCCTAGAGCCACAATAAGATCCTGCTCAGAATATCAATTATCTAAATCACTATTGAGAAAACATGTGTTTTTTAATTTTATTTTCTTAATTCATAAAAAGTGTGCTTTCGGAAAATCTTCTGGTTGATGATCTGTATGATTGCATTTTTTCACATTATTTTTAACAAGATAACTTTCTTATTATTTCAGAAACAATTATTCTATTACATATTGGAATGAAGTCCGGGGATTTGTATGTATTGGGATTTGTTAATATTGGAACTATATTGGGATTTACGCTCGAGAATCTCTAAACGTCCTCCTCGAGAATCGCATTTCTATTCTTGACAAGACGGAAATTGTGTTCTTATCATTATGGATGGATGGATGTATTTATTTGGCATTTTAGAGACGGATTTGCACGACTTTTGCCAGTGAGCTACAGCGTTAGCTTCGCTCCAGTTCATTTTTAGATTGGACCGTTGCTTCTGTATCCATGCTCATTAGCACAATATTCTACGCATTCACGCCACAACTTACTCAACACGGCAACGATTTTGAACCGATTCGTCTAAGGCAGGCGGGCCAAACTGCACCCTCACGAGCTACTTCCCTGCCTGAGAAGCCCAGCGCTCCTACGAGCACCGGGCAACGTCTACTGGCAACTGCCCCTGACTGCTCCCATTTCCCCTCCAAATCCTGAAAGGGTTGCGCAAACGCAAGCTGAAGTGATGCCAGACGAAGAATAGTTGCAAGACCGAAAATATGTTTGCCAAATTTGATCTACCTAGTAACGGAGATTTAAATCATTGTTATATTTTTTACTGTTTCACATATATTTTATTTTTAAATTCTGCCTTGTAAAAAAATTATGCCGAGGGGTAGGAGTCTGTTGAATCGGTCAATGAAAAATTCTTTCCTTGTTTTCGTCTTGTATTATGTTGTATTATATATTTTAATTATTTGTTGAACTACATAGCAATAATGTAAAAAAATAAACAAGTTTCTATACGGCAACATTTCTTTCTTACGGGCGGACCGTTCTTAATAAACAAGAATCATGTACTGTTAAACCTCTTAATCTGAACGTAGGAAATCAATGCAATTATTGCCCTCTTATGTAAACACAAAAATCAATATACTTTCGATTCAAAATTTATTCCTAATTGACCGTTTGAAATCTGTGTGGTTCGTAATTACGTTTTAATAGATCATTTTTTTTCTTTAAGTAGAGGAAATGGGAATTAATATAGCTAATTTGGAGACTGCTAACTGACTTCCCCAAAAGACCAGGCAGGTAACCAGTAACGTTTTGCAACCCTGGACTTATTTGTACTAACACTCTTAGTTTTAAATCTTTCCCCAGATACTCTGAATGCTATACCCGCAAACTCTAGTAAATTAGTTACCATGCACGCATTCTTGTCATGCCTGCTCTAAGGAAATCAGCACCATTAAATAAAGCGTAAAGACGTACCTCATAAGGTAAGGTTCTTCGTTGTCTACCTAACGTCAGTACTGTGACTCGTAATGCATGAAGTCAAGGCCTTACAAATGCGCTAAACCCCCTAATCAATTATTCCCGTGATATACATTTTTGGCGTTCAAAAGGGTCAGAATTCTAGAAGACGCCTCCGAGCGAAATTTAATAGGATTTCCTATTGAAAATAATATTTTAGTTCGTGATCCGATCCTCTTCTGGCGACAAGTTCCTTACTGCATATAGTTTTTCAAAACAAGCCTAAATAAAACAATTAATAGACAATATAGACATGCACGTAACATTTCGAAACAGTCTAATGCAAGGTAATGCACGTGAAAGATTAAGATGATGATGATATACCTTTTTATATATATTTTCACAAAAAGAATGAGCTACATTATCAAAGGATTATTCAACACTGTTTCTCAATGTGAAAAAAATTAATATTAGGTAATGGGAAATAAAAGAAAAGTCACTGTATAAAAACATTACATCAATTCTCTACTCAGCAGTGTAATCATCATTATATTCACTTAATATCACGTAGTTATTTTCTACAAATCTTCGTCAATAATTGCTATGATTTACTTCTTATGCATATTCTACATAATAAAAGTTTTTCCTGAATACTTTTTATCCTATTGGCAAGAGTTCAGATTGTGTTCAAGTAAAGAAATGTTGTATAACGCTCGGTTTCGCAATCTTTCGAAATTCACGTACGCAACTCACGAAGAAAAAACGGCACAGACGGCTTAGAGTATTATTTTGTAATTCTTGACGTTAACTCAAAGTTGGTAATATGAGTTATTGTATAAAATATTATGGCTAAAATAATTTAAAATAATTACATTCAGTCCTTTAAAATACCAATTTAACAATTTGATTCCAAAGTCTGAAAAACGAGTTAAAATTAAGGCAATAATAATCAATATAATCTTACCCATTCTAATTGGGTACTTCGCAGTCATGAGAGCAGCTCTAGTGGGCGTGCAGACGGGCTGGACATAGTGGCGGTTGAGTATTATACCACTGTAAGCCAGTGCATCAATATTTGGAGTTGGTATTTGGTTGGAGCCATGAAAACTGACATCGTTGAAACCCTGTAGAAAAAAAATTGTTGTATAGTATTCTGGCAAATGAATAATTACAGTTGTAACATCAATAATAAAATTTAAACTGTGATGTTGGAAAA
This sequence comes from Gryllus bimaculatus, assembly GCA_017312745.1. Classification (NCBI taxonomy): domain Eukaryota; kingdom Metazoa; phylum Arthropoda; class Insecta; order Orthoptera; family Gryllidae; genus Gryllus; species Gryllus bimaculatus. Next base: position 4,545,341 of record BOPP01000081.1, read on the forward strand.
AAATAAAGATACATGTTCTGAGCAGATGTTCAGTCCATATTAGTAATAATTGCAATGTTTACTACACATTGCTCAAAGAATACAATTGATTTAAGCAATAAAGATGTATGATTAATTTACCTAAAACTAAATAATTTGGTTTATATTACAAACAATGCGTAAATATAAAACAAAAAGGGTTTGATGATTTTATTTCTATAATAAAAATACATTCTACATAAAAACAAATATTTTTCAGCAAATGTTGTAAATCATCTTGGTGAGTCTTTTCAATAATTTAATTATAAATTGTTTGAACACTAGTGAATTTTTTTTTCAATCCCATTTTGGGGCAAATTTCAATTTTTTAAACTGATAAAATTGGTTTTAATTATTTTTCACTCTCGTCTACATGTTTTAAAAATCTTAAACAAATATATGTTATAGACTTATGTGACACATTCTAGGAGAAAGACTGAGACAGCACTTCAACGTTATGACGTCGAAAGCCAATTTGAAATCTATTTGAATTTATTTTTTCTCCGGCTCTGGAATTCTTAGCATGATTCACACAATAGAATCTGAGTAAAAAATAAATCATTATATACACGTTTCTCACTGTATCTCTACCACAGACTGCCCTAGGAGGCTGATTTTTTGAGACCCTACAACAATTTTTATTCTCTTTCATATGAGTATCGCTGTTATCGATTTGGTTTGGGGCACTCCCCCCTCCCCCTTTATTCGATTATATCCTTTGGAACCATATGTCGGAATACAGTCTGAAGGAATTTCGACTCTAGCTCGATAGCTTTGTCAAATTCCGTCGCTTGTGGAGAAATATTCTAGCTGCCGCTAGTTTTTCCATGGATTGTCGGACGAATACTCGGCGAAGACCGGAGCAATATCCTGAAAAAATGGCCACGGACCGCGCGTGACCTTTCCTTGCCCTTTCTTGTTCTCATCCTTTACTTACACACACTTTCAGTTACATGCAGCTACCACACATGCCGGGAGACCGGGTGGGAGCTTAGAGCTTGTCCCGGCTTTGGCGGTGCTCCGCAGGTGGGAGATACCTGGTAGAGGCAAACATCGCTAACCGACAGGTAGGTCGGCGCCGGATCTCACCATCCACCGGCAGAAAATCACCACCCCTCCGGAGAAAAAACATGCTCTACACTTATGGAACCAATGACCTAAGCATATGACACGACCTGAATCATCAATCAATCAAGGTTCTTGTTGCAAAATCAACCGGTTTCTTTATAGTATATTCAACAGCTATGCTGAAGTTTCTTTTTGATGAAAAAGAATCATCATTCTTCACGGAATGAATTGTTTTTCGTTTAGAGAAAAACCCGCTTAAATAGCCATCTCTACTGAGCGGTCACCACATTAAACGGCTACGTTTTCAGGGGATCAATTTATTTTCCGGTAGGAGACTTGTAAATATTTCCTCTTTTAATACCGGGCTCTGGATCACATTTTGTACACTGATCTGTAATAAGCGATCACCTCTAGCAATGATGGACGGTAACAAAATATATCAATATTATAGTTTTGCAAAGTAATTTTTTTGCTATTGTCGAAAGTGTAGAGTTAACTCAAAATGGCGCCAGCGCTATTTTAAAGAATAATGCTGTATCCAAAGTAAAAATAAAAAAAAATTAGAAGCCATTTTTAAGAAAATAATTGTTTAAAATTTGCCAACATTTTACACAAAATTACACGATAACTACTCAAGATCTGTATTTGAAGAATGTATTTTATTAAAAAAATCCATATTGTCAATATTGGATTTATAGAAAGTCGCCGATAAAAAATTGAACTTGGGAAACATCCTAAATTTAATAAAATAAACGAAAATCATACATGTGCCCTTTTAAGCGCACTTTTAATCAACACATTTGGAGCCCTATTTGAAAAATGTTTGAAAATGGTAATGGTGATTGATGTAAAGTACTTCCCGAAGACAAAGTATCCGTTTCAAACTCGCACGGTCTTTAGTTCGGTCATGTCGATCATGGAATATCAATTTTAAAGAAAATAGTCTGAACGGTTTGCGCGCTAGAGGTGATTGCAGACGGACAGAGAGAGTGCCGTGAACTAATTCTTCGGTGAAAAGAACACAGAAAACGCTGATTCTACTGTATTTCCTAAATTTGTTGGTAATTTAAAAAAACTTAGATTTTGGTTATACTTTGTGTCAGAGAATAGAACTAACAATATAATTTTTAACATCTGCTTTATTTGCAATTTGTTCTACTCGAACATTCGACAAAGACAATTGTACATACATTATTGACATGTAAAGAAATCATCCAATTCTTGACGTTTCTAAAAATTATTTTTAAAACAATTGTACAAAACAGAGAGAGAAAAAGACAATAAAAACATATTGAAATATCAATAACCCCAAAACAAAAATATATACAATATTGCAAAAACTGTGACAAAAAATGAAAACGGTATCATCTACAATAACAATTATTACAAAAAGGAATTATTTATATCTGTGGTCCATATCAAGAGAATGTACTCTTTTCAGTCCTCTTGTCATTGTGCTGATGTTTATGGCCAGATGATTAAATATGATTTTCCAGTCTGTGTTGGTATTTGAGAGATTTGAGAGTGATATCCTCTTAAACAGTGGTGATATTCAGATCTTTACGAAATAGTAGCATTTGATACAAACCATGGAGCATTGCTTAATAGTCTGAGACATTTGGATTAAAATCTTTGGATTATTTCTACATTTGAATGTGATGGTGTTCCCCGGAGTTCAATTCCAAAGTCCAAATGGGTTTGAGTATTGTTTTGTAAAGTAAAAGGTTGTTTTCTAAACTTAAAGAAAATGTTCTTCTTATTAACCATATCATTTGTCCATATTTCATTTCCGCTTCCTTTCTTTAATTGAAACATATTTCTTCCAGGTTAGCTTTTTGCCAATATGTAGTCCGAGTTATTTGAATTCCGTTTATTTCTATTCTTGTATTTCTTGTTCTTAGGGATACCTTCTTTCTATAAGACGTGATTCGCACACTAGAAGTATGTCTATATTTTCTTGATGTATGTACACTTCTAACTCTCCTCGATGTTGAAGTATTTCGTTCGCATTGCAGGGGGAATTCTTAGTAAATTAGTCATAAAGTCTTCATTACTGCAATCATGATATTAATTATCCTGGTGATTTGTTCAGCTTGCTTTTGTTAGATAGACTCGATTTTTTAAAGTGATTTTTGTATTATGGATATTAGATTAATTTCATGCAATACATTTTGATTATTGATTAGCAAATAATGGGCCATTTGTGCATGTGTGAGCTGTCTACCCGTTCCTATAGTTTGATTACTCGTTGGTGAACTTGAATAGCTACCTTCAGTTTTGTTTTGCGTAGAATTTCTACAGTACTGACTGACTAGGATACTTGACGTTACGAAGTTTATGATAGACGGAGCCTTTATAATTTGCTAGATGGTCACGATTACAAAGAGCACATGTCGTTGGTGTGTCTATCGTTTTAGTGTAGGTCCGACGTTCGTGATTCTTTCCACATTTGACACAGCTATACGGAAGCGTGCAGTAACGAAAACTCTGCTCGTAGGACTGACATCGCTTCCATTGTATTATTTCACTTTTTTGCGCGGTGGTACAAAATTTACTTTTGCATATAGTAAATATACGATGTCATATTTTTTGTTGATACTTTGAGGTTCTAAGTCCACAAAAAAACATTGACAGAGGTGTTTTTGTTAACCGATGCTTGATATTATGAATCTGTCTTACCTTGTGACATTTTTCATTTTTAATACTACCCGAAAGGCTCTTTCTTGCTTTAACTGAAATGTATAATGAGCAATATTTTTCAGATTCAAATGTTAAACAAACTTTCGATAAACATCCGGTGTTTGAGGTACGATTTCGACATTGTTCATTATTATTTTGGCTTCATCTTGAAGGTTTTAATTAGTTTATACGAGAAGTCTTCGTCTTTAATTACTTCTTTAATTGCTTTGATCATATCATATCAGATATAACTCTAACGCAAGGTATTAAAATAGGGGGGGGGACGTTCGATATTCGTTTTGGTCTTGTATGCTGCCTATGGTTGTCGTATCATTGATATTCTCAGATTTCAAGGTTGCTTCTAAATTTTCATACCTGGTTTTTATGATAAGGCGTCATTTTCACCGTTAATCTTTTTAGAGGGTCCTTTGGGGTTGTCATCATTTCGTCTTTTGTCGACGCAGAGGGACTGTTTGCCATGAACTGCTCAGGATTGAGACCGTTTCCTGCGATGAAGATGCGTGGCCGTAAGTTGCCGTAGCTGCTAACACGGTAGCTATGATATATTTTTCACGCCGATGTTGCTGTACTTGGAATTGTAAGTGTTGGTTCTGTTGCATTATATGTTGTAAATGTTGTTTTAATTGTTGATGTTCTTGCAAAAACACTTGGCGCTGTTGCAGAAGGTTCTGTGTTATGTCACTGTATTCTAAAGTTGCTGATCAGTACGTACTGTTGTTAACGGATATTTCACTTTTTTGTTGATTATTTACTATTTCTGCTGATTGGTGAGTAGTCCTCCGAACGGGACGTGGTTGGTAAAAATTATTCACCAATATATTTGGGCGATATTGATTTGCAATAGGTCTTGATACACCACTATTCACAAGAGAATTTAGTCATTTTGTTCACAAATAAATGCGATCACCACTGTTTCACAAGTACATGTGAACGATAACGAATTGAAAATATTCTTGATTCACCACTGTTCACAAGTAAATGCTTCTTTTTGACCCCAAACCGGCACCAATAGCGGCCAGGGCAGTCGGCATTGCGGTTGGTGCGAGCGTTCAGGCAACTAGCGGAGCAACGGCGCACGTCTGCTTGTGACCGTTGCTCATCGAGAACTAACAATATATAGGTAACAAATTTGTATATCAAGATCCGTCAATACGAGTTTTTCTGTCGAAAAACATTTTGCCGAAGATTTACAATATCTTCTCTTTCCTACCTAAGTACGTTATAAGGCGCGAAATGAAAATGCTTTGGCATATTTTATGCATGAATAAAAATTAAAATAAAAACCAATAATGAACCGCTCTTAAGAATGTTGTGTAGAGTTTGAATTATAAAAATTATCTTCCTTCTTAAAATGGTCTTCGGCTTGCACAAAATTGTGATACATCGTCATAATAGCCTTGAGTGTTCTTTTCCACCATCTTTGGCGGGGCACCGGCCAGCCAATGGGCGAACACGGCGGCGGCGGTGGTGTAACGGTTAGCGTACCGGACTGTTATCCCCAAGTTGGCGGGTTCAAACCCGATCGAAGCCGTGGATTTTTAAGGGCGAAAAAATCCTTCGTACGCCTTCCTTCGGAGGGGAAGTAAAGCCGGCTGTCCCATGTTCGTAGATTTACTTGCATGTAAAAGATCCTCAAGCCTAAATGACGCCTCTGAGCTAAATTCAAATCGCCTGTTTCTCCCCCAAGAAATACCTCCTTTCTCTCCTAGTTGGTGAAAGGAGCGTAGCGAAATTTGCGTGGTCAGACAAAAGAGCGGGCCTGATGGCCCGAGTCTCGCCACGTAAAATAAGGCATATTCAATTCAATTCAATATCGCAGGAGAAGCGCCGCGGTTTCCCCACAGGAAGCAGAAACGCCGCAAAGGTTGTCTTATCACTTGGAAGAACAATCATTTTCCTTAACACGTGGCTATCGCCTCATCAAAACAAATATGTATTATTTATCGTATATATCGTTTGAAAAACCTCATGCATTTACGGGAAGACGGCACAATAACCGTAAATTCAAAGCCTCTATTCGCAAGAAGGGCTTCATTGAGAATCGCATCCATTTAAGGTCTAACGATGATGATGATGATGGTAGAGATGACGATGTGAGAAATGTATCGTAACTAAGTTGTGGATTTATAAGCATAGGCATTTAAAAGGGCACTGTATATTTTTCTTATCCTTATGTATGGTCTTATGCAGACAGTTTCTGAAGTAAACATAATACAGTTCCCTTCATGGAATGTTTGCTGTCATTATTGTTCTGACAAATACTCGTAGAAATCCTTTCTTTCATTGTTGGGCAACTCAGACAGAAAAGGTTGAGTCTCAGTAGGTACCTCTTTGCTTTTCGTTAAAGGCAATATGAAACTCTAATGCTGCACAGTAAGGTGTTTTTAATCACATCTAATTTAAACATAAATGAAAATATGTTCGATTTGTTTAAATCGCTAGGCACAACACAAGTGTTGTAAATAGTGGTGTTCAACAGCACATACTTCCTTACATTATATCTAAACATATATTTCAAAACTAGCAATTTTCAATAATTCAGACAGTTTAGTTCTCAAGTTATTTTAAAAAATGTATACATGACCTTTTTTAAACATCTGATTTTTAGAAAATATTTCATTTAAGACAAAAATCTCTGCATTCAATATTGTTCTTTTGCAATGTTAACGTTTAGCAATTTTCGAAAGTGTATGGTTTGCGAAAAATGAAACGGGCGCAATTTTTATAGCGCTCTTTAATATATGAGGAGGGAATTAAAAAAAATAGAGCCGTTTGTGAATAAAAATTGCTTTTAAATTTGAAGTAAATATAAAATACCTACCACAGAATATTTTGCATGTGTTTCATAATACGAAATACCCGCACTGTGATGGCAGTAAAACGGAACATAGATTTATCGATAGTTGTTGGATTTCACTGTAATCTGCAGGTTCAAAACAAAAAACCTAATATATTTTAATTTTTATGTAAAATATTCCTTTTTACATTGAAGGAGAAGAAAGTAAAGTAAAGGGTGTATTCGCAACTGAAGAAATGAATATATCTCATAGTACGTGTTATTATGTTTTGTAACTGTTATGTAACTTTATAACTCCGGTTGAACATCCAAAGCTGTCCATGGCTTCGTTTGAAAAACCTCGACTGTTCAGGGCCGAGCCTGGTGAAACGCGCCTTAGTGTGAAATGGAGAATGAAATAGTGTATTGTGTCTACGTGCATCTTGATGACTGTCTTTATCTCGTGTTTGCTAATGTTATTAGAGTTTTATTAGTTGTAATACATTGTGGAGTTAAAGATATCTTAATTTAACTGAAACTAAAACTATTTGGTCCACTTTGATTTCCCATGCATTAATTTGAATTCACCAGCAAATTATTTATTTTACATCAATTGCCCAGACTTTCCGAACACTTCCATACAGCCTTCGATGACAAGGGCTGATATACAAACTTCGAACAATATGGAGACCCAACTATCTAATAATGATCATAAAAACTTCATCATATTCAGATTACTCACGGTAACAGTTGATAACCACGTCTCTAACCTACGAAAAATAATACACGAGGGTCTCAAGATATCACCCTTTTTGCCTACTTGTTTCAGTCTTTATACAGCAAAAACACCTTCCACATTAAACACATACACTGCACAATACGCTGACGACACAGTAATCTATGTTCAGCTATTCAATCAACTAAATTAGAAACACTCCCACAGCATTTAAATAAAATAGAAGACTGGTGCATTGATTGGAAAATAACACCTAACGTCACCAAATCAGCATAAAAAAAAATTTCATTCGGGCCATTTTCCACCCCACCCCACTTCATATAAATAATAACACCATCCCATAGATCCTACAAAACCAAACTATCAAATATCTATGACTGAATTTCGACACCATATTAAATTGGAAAAACAAGCTTTCATTAAACAATGCAATAATCTTGTAAAACAATAATTAGACCGCATATCCTTTATGTGTGCACTCTATGGATCAATACCTCGCAAACGAACATAAATCGAATTCAAGTGATGCAAAACAAATTCCTCCGAATATCAACAAATGCTCCTTGGTTCATATCAAACAGACAATTCCAAAAATAATTAAACCTACCACCTCTCTCCCACCACATAGCCCACGCCTCTAATAACTTCTATTCAAATATAAACTCAGTAGCCCGAGCCACCCAGTAAAAAAAAATAACTATTTTTCAACCCGCCTGAAAAACAGATTACGATTCATTACGAGACATTATATATATTTGTTCATATAATAGCTAAAATAGTAGGTGCTCTATGAGTTTTCTACAACAATTTTTAGTTATTATAGTTAAATGTTAAGCTAGAATAAGTATAAATATAAGTAAACAAAATAATATGAAGATGTTAATACTACTGAATTATACAAACATCAACATAAATAAATTTAAAAAGCGCTTAGATCTGAAGAGTAGCTTTTGATCGCGTACGGAGATTTCAATTATATTCGGCAACGTATACTTTCCTGAGAATCGACTTGTTATCAAGCAAAGAGTTAATTCAATTGTTTTTAATCAGAGGGATTCTAAATTAACGGATTGTATTTAATAAAACTGCAACATTTCTAAAATCTCAACCACGTATTTAATTTTTTTAAAGTAATAAAATCAGGCTAATAAGCGGCACGCGATTCGACTTGCGGGTGACAAGAAATTTTTTGAATAAAATGCTCATCCCGTCCCACGAAATAACTTTCTTGAGTTACGCTGAAATGACCGCTTAGGCTGTAGATCATTTTCGAATTTTCTGCGGTAATCCTGCGGCACTAGCTCTAGTAATATTTATTCAAGTACACGCGGTGATCTCTCAGATATATCATTATTATTTTCACAGATCCTGCTTTACAAACCGACTACTGGGTGTTTCGTTACCAGGGCGCGCCAATAAAAGTTTTTTCTGCCAAAAATTCGCCATTTTTAGTCGCACGATTACATAATTTTATCTTCTTACGAAGTATGTGCGAGAGGGAAAAAATAGTGCTAGTCTCATTTTCTACGAACCCTCTATTTTCAAAAAAAATGTAAAAAGTTAACATTTAGAAAATACCATATTTAAGAGACAGTTTTTGCTGCAGCAAAAAAACCTGCTCGAAAAATCACGACTTTGAAACGTTTATGTGCACTTTTAGAAAAAAACGAGTAGTATACGCATGATTTGCACTTGAATGTAAAGCAAGTTATAAAAAGCATCGTCTCAAAAATTACTTCTAATTTTCTTCATTTTTTCCACGGATCTAACACGCTTAAAACGGACGCGGAGTGGGGAAGTCTTCATTTTCGTTTAACACTCTAAATTTTCGAAAATTTCAATTTTAAATAAAAGTTGCTTAAATAAAAGTGCTGTTGTAGCACCACTACGTTAAACTAAGATTGCTTAATACTAGGTAAAAATAATTTTAAATGTGGAATGTGGAACCATTGTTAAGAAAAGTATATAAATGGTATTGAGGCTACACGTAAAATATACGCCAAAATCCTTTTTTTCAAATTCGCAGGTTCTTGAATTCAGCTACATCGATGACGTAATATCAATTATGAAGAAAATCGTCTGAACGATTTAGACTCTAGGCTATGCGAAAATAGCCATCTCTTGCCGCAGCATTGCAACACTCTCTCTGTAATACGTAAGTAGTATGCGAGAAAGTAAACAAGTATTGCTGCATCGTAACAAACTTTCTTTCATTATATTTTAACGGATACTCAATACTGAATTACTATATGAACCTGCAAAAAGTATTTTCAAACAGCACTTTTTTTTTCGTCGGGGTTTCTAACACACGTTCTTAATGTTTGCTTCCCATTCAAGTTACCCTCACAGCCCCAACGTCTCAGCAAACTTCAACCCTCCCGATGGTTAAGAAAGATGAACATTTGCATTTGCAAATTTAAAAAAAGTTTTTTATTTATATTCTTTAGATCTAATTTTAATGTACAAATTCTGTTATAGAATACATCTCTATCATTCATGTTGCAGTTTTGCACTGCTATTATTTGGTTGGAAATTCTCAAAAATACATAGAGTTTGCGAAAAGTGAGAACTGTGCTGTGTCTATTGAGGTCCTCATACATTTAAAACATCTTTCTTTAGTCAAGTGGAAGACTGTTAACATCAAAGTGGTTTTCGGCAGGTATGTTTGAATGTTGCTCTCCCGTCATGCTCGTTTGCGAGAACGTTTGGCACCTTTGTGCTAAGGCTATTCACACTTCCAGTTGACAGTGCTGACGTACTGATGCTAATCTACTATCTCACCGTTCATTGACATTCACTATTAAAAATTGGCAGAACGGTTTAGCCACTAGCCTTGTTTACAGACGAACGGACAGACATGTTTTGACATCAACCAATTTTTCGGTATCAAGGATCCACTAAACATGATTTCTGGCTACACTACCTGTTGGAGAATTTTTTTTCTAAATTCAGCAACTGGATAAATCTACTTTTTCATTACTGTGTTTCTCTGCCAAAAAGTCGCGGTAGCGAGAAAGTAAAGAACCATTCCTCCTTCTGATAATAAGGATAATACAGCTATTTTCTATTATCATTCCAGATGTGGTGACAAAGCACTCAAATTCAAGGCCCCCTGCAACTACACGGAAGGCATCTGCTTGACGTTTGGCGGATACCTCATGCCTGCATCTCATGGCCGTCTCTTTGTGCACACTCACGTTCGAAGTCATTCTTCCTCGTCGACGCCGCTTGGGAAGTTTCTATTGTCCCAAGGTTTTGCTTTTAACGTCGTCTATAAGATACCAAACTTCATTTGCGGAAAAATAATGTTACAGAGCTAGTCCCTTCAGCCTTCCAATCTCGCCATCTATTGGGAAATATCACTGCCACCTCCTGCTATAAAGACATACACAACACTAACGGGACTAAGGACCTTAGCAGTTGACGCTCCCGGAAACTTCAATCAATCAATCTAATGGAATAGTTGAGAGATTCAAATGTACGTTGAAAACAGCTCTACCATGTCCCGACAATCACAACTCTTCGTGGTCTCAACGAGCGTCTCTTATCGTATTAATTTTACGTTGCGCATTCAAGCTAGACGTTGCGGCAAAACCAATTAATTATCTTTACGGTCAAACCTTGCGTTTATCAAACATACTTTAGAGGTTCCTTCAGAATTCGTCACTCACGACATTACGCAGAAGCTATCAGGCATTAACAATAAGATTTCATCTGTTGTTCCTCCTAAGCAATGTTTACATTCCATTGCCAAGTATTTTGTCTTCCCTGACTTCCCAGTGTGCGCGTATGCATTCGTATGTGAAGGAGTATTTCGTGGTAACCTCTCTCGGATCTATTCGGAACCTGATAAGATTTGATATGATTGATTTGATTTATTACTTTCGTAAAAGAACGTGATGTATGGGGGGGATATAAGGTAAGATCATTGATCGCAATCAAAAGAATACATATTGACGATCAATCTGCTCTTGCCTCCATCACCCGCCGCAAATCAGCTTAGTTTTGCGAAGATGATTTACTTCTTCGTCCTCCAGTTCGTTGAATGCTTACTTCTCGCACTATGGGGAGGAGTGCTGTGGAAACGCATATCCGTATCGTCCGCAGTGTCTCTAAGGAGGTCGTAGGTTCGAGTCCCGACAGTGGCAGGATTTTCGACACTAGCTACAGGTCATGTTCAGCCGTTGCCTGGAGGAGAATTCTAGCGACCCGCTGCTCTGATCGGTATTTTTGCGTGGTTTCTCCTATCTATAGCAGGTGAATGCCGAAGCTGCACTGTAACAAATGAGCCACGGACCGCGCGCGATCTCTCCTTTCTCTTCCTTCTTCTACACTCGCCCTCTTACGTACACACACATTACACACTTACATGCCACACATACACTACCACACATACCGGGAGAACGAACGGAAGCTTCGAGCTTGTTCCGTCTGGGGGATGCCCCGCTGTTGGGAGATACCTGTTTGGGGAAAATTTTGTAAGAAGACGGTAGGGCGGCGCCGTACCTCGCCTTTCAGTGGGGAGGGGGGCGATCACCGCCACTTCCGCCGATAAAACATGCACTACACTTACGGGGATAATGACCATAGCAGTTAGCACGCCCGGAGTCACTAATCAATCAATCCATATCGCCCGGTCGTGTTGTTTGCACGATACTGCATGACCAGAGATGGCTGAAGAAAATAATTAATGCAGGGCATTATTAGATTGTTACGGTAGTGACGAGTAAGAAAATTGACGATCCACGCATCGAACGCATACATTTCTGGTTCTGGATCGAGGCCGATTCTGTTCCGTTTACATTATATTGCTGTACATACAAACGATATTTCATCGACGTTAAAGCCTACTTGATCTTGAATCTTCTACCGAGAAAAGGGGATTGATACAACAATGAAAGTCTTCCATTATATAGGAACAAGATGTATTCACTTCCACAGTGACTATATAAGACCCCCAATAAGAGTTTTCTCAAGGAATATGGCATATTTCCGTTGCAGTATTACATTACTTTATCTTTACTCGTAATTACGTAGTAAAGAATGAAAGTAATAATGTCAATGAATAGTGATTGATACCTGTCCCAAAGATAGTGATCCTTAAATGTTAATGTAAATAAATAGGGTCCTTATCGAAATTTATATAAAAATCAAGAGTTTTCTATTCATAATAAATGTAGTGTTATGTGTTACCTAATAGATATTCTCCTTAATAAAAGCCATAATAAATTTCAATAACTTCATACAAAATGTATGTAATTAACTACAAAGTCAGACATTACACCGAAGTGTGTGAAAGGAGTGTTGTGTTATACAATTACTAAGTGTGACCCATTCCATATATTTATATTTGAAAAAGTAAATTTAATTAACACTGATATATTTTACAACTAAAGTAATTATCGAACAGAATCGGTATCAATATTGATATATTAATAGGAAAACAGCATACGATAGGAAATTTTTTTAATTCGTCCATAAAATTCTGAAGAAATTACTCTTTTGGATCCATACTGCGTTTTCACGCACAAAAATATTAGGTTGTGAAGGATTAGTCTATCCCTCTCAGGGAATGAGCTACTGGATAGATGGTCATAATTAATAGTGAGCCATGGTCTTTCCTTTGAATTCTTACCTGAAATTAACCTGGAGCCAATTCTCAAATGTTCTAGTAATCACTGAACCGAACGAGCAACATTTATTCTTTTCTGTACGATTTTATTATTTCCTTGCACCTACACAGCTTTCGTAAATGTCCAGCAGTGAAGGGATTAGAGCAACTTCATAGTTTTTAGAGCTTCAGATGTGAAAATGACCATTCTAACCCTATAAACTATATTTCTATAATCTATATTTCTATTGGATGTAATCCAAAATCGGACGGAAGGAGGGGTTAACCAAGGAAGAGGAGCGGAGGAGCCACAGACGAAGAAACGGATAGACGGAGAAGCGGAGGTTTTCTAAAAAACCTGTTTTGATAACCCCAACACAAGTATTTTCATCCAAAATCTCGTTTTTTGAAGCTTTACATAACTGTCTATACTACGAGAGTCACTGACTACTTCATAAGTGTTGCGACTATCGTCGGAATCTGACCAATTCGTGATTAAGGTGGTTAGTGTTTACATTAACCAAAATTGGATTTATTAAGACTGAAGTACAAGAAGCAACATCTTAGCAACCTATCTTGAATATTATTCCAAGTGCATATTAGCCTTAGTGAGGTAATTAAGGAAGATGAAGTACGGTACGGTGATTAGAAATAGCAGATGTGTGATAAACAGAAATCAGATTGTTGGTGCGTTTCTAAGGCTAATGAGAAACCAGGTGCGTAGTTCCCAGATTCTCTGTGTCAGTCGTAAATTTCTATTTGCACCTGGGAAGTCAAGGTCGCGGGCAAGGTCATTAGGAAATTAGAGTTCTGCGTCCAGAGAAACGTATGTGTTGTACAAAATTCTCCGGGGTGCCGGTACATAACTGGATGTCTGGTCCATCACAGTCATGTGAAGAAGTCAGTTGACATTGTCCCCAAATTCAGCTATGTTAAATATTAACATATTAATAAATAAATATTATTTCCTCTACCAAAGAAAATGAATTATCCTTCTAAATGATATGCATGAGTAACATTTGAGCTTATCAATTGGGAATAAAATTGAATAATTTTGAACGAATGATAAAAATTTACTAATCACGTTTACTTGCATTGCAATAATTGCATTTACTTCGTACGTTTTCATTAGAAACAAAGATTCCCCCCTATTATACGATACCGCCTAACCTAATCTAACTTTACCTAGCCTTACCGTACATTCCTGTTGATTGACTATGACTTGTCAACTGCAAAATCATTAGTCCTGTAAATGTAGTGTACTTTCTCGTCGGAGGTGGCTGTAATCTATCCCCGCTGGATGGTGAAATTCAGCACCGACCGTCATCGATTTGCGGAGATTTTCTCTAACCTGTGAAACACCGCCCCAGCTGGGACAAGCTCTAAGTTCCCGATACGTTTAGTTAATGTAAGTGTAAGTAGTGTAAAATTGTGAGGATATGACAAGAAAGAGGAAGGAATGATCGCGTGCGGTCCGTGGTCATTCCTTCGTGATGATCGGAGAAACACAAAACTAGCGATCAGTGCAGCCGGCCACTGGAATTATCCTCCAGATAGAAGCTGAATTCGACCTAAATGGCAAGCTAGTGCCGAACATCATGCCAAACGTCGCCTACTATACACACATCAATTGGTGCCCTCAACCATTTTTGCCGACGTTCACTTGATGATTCGGTAAGGATTTCCGAATTCGAGCTAGGAGGCTCCCACCTTCGAAATCTTCATAAAACAATCTTGGGTCTGTAATTCTGTGCAACATGTGTTTTCCAGTGCATTTAATGCAAAAATAATTGTCGCGAACACGTAAGTAGCCTTACCGAAAACCTTTCTAAATCTTACAGTGGCTAAAGGCACCATTAGCCAGATGACGGCAGAAATTGTCCATCAATTGTTTTTATTTCACGGGAACTAATATTTTCTTTTTTTAAAAACGCTCGTTTGCACATTTATTCATAATTCAACTAGTATAGAGGTTAGGGTTGAGATACTAGAATTTAAGAAAACGTGCACAGAGTACACATCTCTCCATAGTACGTTACACTGTTTTAACTGTTTTTGAGATATATGTAAATAAAAAATTTGGATAATGTGCAAATTCACCAGCTAATTCATAAAAATTGTCATATTTCACACTATAACCGTAAACTGTGTACATATGAAACATTTTAGTACATAAAATAAAAATAGAGATTTATCAGCATCAACATACGAATTTGAATAATGTTTTTCTAATTATGAAAAGAAGTAACCTAAAGAAATTTAATGTCAAAGTTTAAAATTACAAAATAACCCATTTAATTTTATTTGTATGATATATGATATTGTACATGTGATGTTCTACATGCTTTCTCAGAGAATTATTTCCTGATTTAAATGTCTACAAGACAACATTACGACACGAAAGAAAATTGTCGATCTCTTAATAATATGGAGCCAACAGAAAATAGATTTATATATCCTCATACACTACATTGCAAACTCATTTTATTTTCAAATTGTAGAAGTATATTACATATGTTATTTCATCGTCCGGCATTGGAAGAAGTATGTGAGACTTGAATACATTTTAAGCAATATTTTCTGCATTAGATCATTAGTTCATACGGATGAAGTTCACAAGCATTTATCACGTATAAAATAATTATGTAATTTTTCTTTAGAACAATGTATTTTCCTTTCTCTGGCATAAATATTATTAATGAAGAATACCGCGAAAATTGTGATATACACGTTTGACACTCAATTACATAATACATTCCACTTACTGTACGGCAAGGTCATGTCCAAATTAGCTACTTAGTGCCTGAGATGAGTAACTCACATGAGGTAGCTAACTAAGCTGGAGTAGTGCGCGTTCATGTTATTCGGACCCGTTCCTTAACCAAGATTTTTAAATAGACACGTGATCACTTTGACACTAAATCACTGGTCTTGAAAAGAAATTTGAAACTGGATTTGTGTTTTACACAATACATTTCATTACAAATTACTTTACAGTGCTATGATATTGTATTATACGGGTATTTTACCACTTGTCACTGGCTAACATGACTTACATTTGAATCCTCTTCTTTCAACAATGAAAAATTAAAAAATTATCAATACCAAGAATTCTAATTGAGCACTGTTGGTAAATCACTTATAATTATTTCTGAAATAAATATTTTTGTATTGTATTCTGCACGTCACTTTCTAGGTAAAATTAGCTTTATGTAACACTAAGAGAAACTATATTATTAAAAACCTGTTCGAAGTCGATTTTTGTCGTTTCGTGCAGGGCAGGCCCGTCCAAGGTATATTTTCCGGGCACAATAACCCCCACGGGTATTAAGCGACAATAGCACAATGATGTTTTTTTCGTGATGCTTGATAAAAACAAGGGGCATTTTCCAGGCTTCGGCGCAGAAATCGCAGCTCAGGGCTAATGGGGCCCACTGGCATTCACTTGGGGCGCGCGCACTCAACGGTTCCAGATTGCGAGCACCGTACTACAACGGGTTACTCCCAGGCGGAAAGTGAAGGCGATGAACACGCTTAAAAAGAGTTTTTCTCTTCAACGTAATATAGATATCGGTGTGGATTTCCGACTTGAGAATACAGTTTGAAAACTATCACACATTCAGAACAAAAAAATTGAAATTTTCTGACATCACAATGAACTATCAGGCAAAGTGTCCACATAAAGAGGTCGTATCGTATAAGAAATCGTAAGTTAATGTTCGTCCTGTATGTAGTATGTTAAAAATTAGGAAAATCTACTGTTTTGTTGCTATCATCTCGTTTGTCATTTTTATCACTATAGAAACGAACATGTTAACAGAACTGTGCCATAAAATAACATTACCATGACATATTTATTAAAAAAAACTTTGTATATCACCAAAATTTGTTTCCAACACGAACACCTGGTTTATTTCGTAATGAAATGTGTGTATAATAGGAAACGTCTAAAATAAGAAATGCTGGCGGAGTTTTTAAACGATTACAAATATTACAATAAACGTTCTTCAAATGCACGAGTGTGTTCATAAAAGGTCTGAGTAACGGTTGTTAATCATTCACAATACAAGCACCTAAACGTCGTTTGGTCAATTAAAAAAACTTTAAACCTGGATGTAACCGAAGATGCCCTACAAGCGTGGCCGAACCAGGCCAATGTTTTCTTCTGCGATGGCCCTGACATCACTTGTAGTAGTACTCCTTGACGCTCCGGGCGCTTGCCGAGCCCTCGCCCGCGCGGAGCAGCCGTCCGGGGCGTCGCGGCCGGGCGCTCGCTTACCAGGTCGTCGGCCACGAAGACGACGATGTGCGGCTGTTGGGCGGCGCGGGCGGCGTCGGCGGCCGG
>BOPP01000081.1:4562887-4579767 GCA_017312745.1 Gryllus bimaculatus
GGGGAGGGGGAGGGGGACCGCGAGCCCCTCCCTCCTGGCGCGCCCACGTGCTCGGCCGATAGCGCTGCGAGGTCGCATGCGGCCCGTCGCTCGCCCACTGCCCGGCGTCCGCCGCACCTCCGGACGCCCAACTGGGGAAGGGAAGGACCTACCGGACGGGACCGAACATCGACGTTTGGTTTGGTTCTCACGTTTCTACGGGTATATTTTGCTCTGGCTAGGACTTGCCTTTCAATCTAACTACAGGACACAACCGGCACTGGATAATACCTAAATTAATAAATAAATTAATACAAAGTGTTTGCTGGACCGTTTTTTAAAAATATAAACAAGTCGATAACTTTGGGTTAAGTAACAAAAACCATCCCGTGTCGCGTTTTAATGTTTATTTTTCGTATAGTTTTACTGTGTACTCACATGTCCTTATATGTCCTACAGGTGATAATCGAAATGTTACATACAATGTGTAAAATAATTTGTTAGTTTGGTATTACTGTTATGTTGTGAAACAAATTATATTGTACTAGTTTCAGTGTAAAAATATGTTTTGTCTACAAACTCGAGAAAACGGTTGTTTCAATACCCACGTGTTGACGTGTTGAGGTGTTGTAAACCCTAGGCTAAACCAAATTTACAAAACGAATAACCAGAAAAATTATTGTAATAATCCTTATCGCTACGCCAACACACAGGTCTCACGTTCAAGTAAACAACTTGCCTTGACATAGCAGTCCTGGCATTAGCTTTGGATTTTCAAAGCCCATGAACTTTAAGGCGATTTTTGAAAACCTGTGTGAAAAACCTGTGTATTGGAAACCTACCTGAGAAAACTAAGTTGCAGTAAAATATTTGGAACCGGCCTGTTAGGCTTTCAAATATTGTTAGAGAGAAGATAGGACTCGTATGCAAAGTTTCACACATAGTTTGGAAGTGGTCTTTACAAGCCTTTAACATTAATATTATTATTACTTTTATTATTATTAATATTACTATTACTTTTATTATTAATATTAATATTACTTTTATTATTATTATATTATTACTGACAAAATTATCATCATTGTTAACACTGTCATTAGCTTTGGGAAAATGTTTAAGTTATTATTTCTTATATTGTTATTGTTATAATTATTATCGTCATGTCCCTTATACAGTGTCGTGAAGTGTAGTGTAGTGGAGAGGAAGGCGTGTAGTGTAGTGAAGGGGAGTGCAGTGTAGTGAAGTGTTATGTAAACTAGAAGTGCTTTTAGAGTTAGCTAGAAATAAATTGGAACTATGATATCGACCCCCTAATTATAATAGTAAACCTAATTGTAAATATTGAAAATGTTTTTTTCATTCTATTTCTAATTGTTATCATGTTGGCCACCGAGCATTAGCTCAAAGTGAATCTATCGATCTATTGGAAATTCTTTGGAACTTCCAAGCGCCCAAAAATGTTGCTTAGGAGCCGTCGTTTTTGATAGGCAATTGGGCCTAACGCGTATGTGTAGGTCTACTAGAATCGATTGATAATTTATTACGTGTTACGTGGGTTGTATCTTGCATGTGTGTTTGTGCTGTGCTAGTGTGTAAGACAAGATGACTGGTCAAAAACGAGAAAGGAAAAATCGCGTGCTGTGCCCGTCCCGACTGATAAGGTACTTCTTTGACATTCACCTGGTGTTGAATGAAAAAAACACAGAAAACTCCAGATCGGAGCAGCTGCCTGCTCTAATTATCCTATGGCCATTATCTGAATTCGACCTCGTTGCTGGAATCGAAAATATTCCACTTTTGGGATTCAAACCCTACGACACTGCGAGAGCAGTTCATTTATATTCAAGAGATTTGCTGGAATCGAAAATATTCCACTCTCGGGATTCGAACTCTAGGACACTGCGAGAACAATTCATTTACCTTCAAGAGATTTGCTGGAATCGAAAATATTCCACTCTCGGGATTCGAACCCTAGGTCACTGCGAGAGCTGTTCATTTATCCTCAAGAGATTTGCAACCCTCATCTTTCAGCATGATGGAGCTCCAGAACAATGGTCTTCAGAATTTCGCCAATTTCTAAATACGAGACTTCCCTATCGCCGGAGCGGGCGCGAAGGACCCATCTCTGGCCAGCACGTTCCTTCAACATTAGCGCACTGGACTTTTTTTGAGGAGATTAGTGAACGACCGCGGGTTTGTGACTAAAGTCGAAAATATTGATGTGTTAAATCGTATCACTGATTCTGTTGCTTCAGTGACAGTGCACATATTACAACGAACACATAAATTTAATGTAGACCAGATATTCTTTGTGCTCCCACTGGTTTACATGTAGAAGGCCTTTGCATATTATAATTTTTTAGTTACTGAAGCACACTGTGCAACTTCATTATTATAACTTTTTTAGTTTGCTTAATTGATGAATAATTTTAAACTACTATTAAGTAAATTACTTTGTGATGTTTCATCTACATTTAAAGACAATAAAATGTAATCAAGCCAGAATGAACATTACAGCAAATGTTGATATTCTATTAAATAAAAAATATACAAGTTCTTTCACTCAAGTTAATAAAATGGTTATGATTGTTTTCATCTACTACATGCCATTATTGTAAGGAGGTGCTTTGTCATATCATAATAGATCAGTAATTGTTCACAGTGTTTATGCGCAGTGTTAGATGCAGATATTTCAGGTAGTTTTTAGATTTAATAGTTATAGAATTAATTCATGAAGAATATTACTTCATTCACGAAGAATTACATTCATCAAATTCATTCATATTGAATTTATTCATGTAACAGCAGGAGAGAGTCAGAAAACTCGACTGTCATTATGTACCTAGGGTCCAACTCATGACCGAGTACGAATGATGATAATTTCTTTACTATCTATGAGTGTAGGAGAGGGGTAGGCACATTAGTTCCTCTTTCCTGGATATATAAACACAGAGATTGTGTGCTATTGTCTTCCATTAGATTACCAATGACAAAGTTGACAAAGAGGGGCAAATTGTGATGAGAGATTCGTAATTACGTATTTCAGCTGTGATACACTCTTGTACGAGAAGCCAGCCATGCCACCATCATACTGTGCAAACACCCGTACCTTGTGGAGCTCGAATCCCATATTTCCAATTCAGTAAGCCATCTTGTTTCAATCCCATAACTCCTTTCTATACAATGGGACACTACACAGACCATAAAAATATTTATTTTAGCAATGATATATCATGCATTAGTTTATTCGTGTTGTTTAATTATATAAATAACTTAATATAACCATAACAAGTAATGTACTTCAGCTTCCGGATCATCGACACCCATCTCGATCAGGTTCTTGTTTGATCCATTGACCAAATGTTGAGAAGGACCCTTTGTTTTCTTTCTGGACGTATCTGTAGCTTCACTATTCACACGTTTTGTTGAGCTCACATTTTGCTAGTAGTGGTATGAGTAGAGTCGGGGGAATGGGCTACCGTGTTCTTAGCAATACAAAATTTTAAATCTGCAGTACGTTTACAGACGCACATAAGTTTTCTTTAACGCGGGAACGAAAATGTCTAGTTGTCAAACGTTGCTAACCTCGCATTTGTTAAAACATTTTTTTTTCATTTTTCAGCTATTTATCGTTAAAATTCCGGGAAGAGATTCTGGAGAGCGGTTGAAGAGCGGTTATCATCGCTACAGCCAGCGTCTAGTAAGCCGTCACAAATGATAATAACTACAATGGAAGTCGCGTTGAAATCCGCGTCAACAATAGACTTTTAATGGGCGTCTGTTTTATTTGAATTTAGTACTATGAATTCTTAATAGTACTATGACGTCTCTAAGAGATAATCAACGAATTGTTTAAAAACTAGCGTCATTTAGTTGTTCGAATAACTCTTGTATTTTATTCTAGTACTGAAATACTTAGTGTTAGATCCCCTGTAACGTGTATCTACTACGATAAATTCACAATTCCTTGCATTTTGGAGGACAGGAATGGAAAATTTATGAACGATTTATACCTCGGCCTCAGGTCATTGCTATGAGAGTTGTAATCTGCATCGGAAATTAAATTGACCTCTATCTTTAAGAACAGTGCAGTGCGGTTTCCGAGATTTGGACGGGTTCTTTGGATCTCAGATGCCAATCTGTCAACATTATTATTAAGACGAATGGTCGAACAGATATCAACAACCTCCACATCGTGGTGTATTAAGAAGCATATCCAGGTTATCTTTTGTTATAGGTAACACAAGCTAGCGATATATTTTTATGAACTATACCTGTTTCCTAAGTTTACGAACTACCACAAATACATATCCATCGTCAACTTATATCACAAACCCATGTATCATTTGCGCGTATGAATATAACACTTTATGGTACCCTGTTACCTCTGTGTCACGTATTAGTTAATGAAGAGTTGAAATATTACACTTTACCAAAATGTCGGGTAAGTTAGTGCTTAGGCACGCGTGAGTTTGAAGCACGTCATTATGAAATAGTAAGAGCGAGTGCTATTGTACGTCATAAGGGAGGGGCCGTAGCTCAGGCACTGGCCAAAAACACTTACCAAAGGTCATTAACGCTTAGAGCAAAAGTGGGAATAACCTGAAGTGACTGATAAACTGGAGAGAGCTCGCAACTTACAATATTTCTTAGTCTAATCTCATTCTGTTCGCACTTTCCTTGTCTACCGTGGTGATAGTGTTTTTAAGTTACGTATTCAACTTAGAATAAATGTCTGCAACCTCAAAATATTGAGCTGCTAAATATCTCTGAGAGCGTATTATGCTGCTCAATTCTGCGGCCTAACAGCACAGTGGTAGAAACATTATCTATAATATCATAAGGTAAATATTACCGAAAATTTTTTTCGAAACAGAACTGGAATTGGAAGAAGTAAATGAAGACAATGGAGGCAAATATGTGTGAAAGAATAGCGTTGCATTGAACGTTCTTCGTGAATACCCACACATTGCGTTACATTCAAGCTCGCCACTCTTGATTGTTCGAGTTTGTATGAGTGACCAACGAAATTCCTTGCTAACTATGAACAATGAACTGACTTAGAACTTGCAAAGAAAAACTTAGAACCAAATGCAGTATTTAACGGCCACTCGAAATGTCTGTTTTTTAGAATATTTCATTTGAACGTTTTCGTAGAATAGGCCATTCTATACACGTACAAATAAATGTCTCACAAATTGAAACTCTTCACTGGAGTAAAGTGAAATTGCACTTGACAAGAATATTATATAAACACTTTAAAATAATAATAATAATAATAATAATAGTAATAGTAATAATCACAATAATAATAATAGTAATAGTAATAATCACAATAATAATAATAATAATAATAATAATAATAGTAATAGTAATAATCACAATAATAATAATAATAGTAATAGTAATAATCACAATAATAATAATAATAATAATAATAATAATAATAATAATAATAATAATAATAATAATAATGATAATAATAATAATCCGGTATAATATATAATAGGCCGATCCGGACAGCCGAGATTGCTAAGGCTGTCGCGATCTCGGACGGAAGGATTGAGGGTTCAAGTCCCACCTCGGGCATGGGTGGATTTGTGTATGAGTGTGTTGTCCATTCATCCTTCCTTATCATTCTATCTTCAATCACCCCAGCGATAGCAACACTAGGGAATAAACGTTGGATTCAGTATAATGCTGATCCCCCCAATACGGAGTCACAAACACTTTCCACGGGATAAATGTTACTGAGCCTCAGTAAGAGCAGGTGCATGTCCGCAATATCCAATTCTCGACCAAAAGAATGTTTTAAGCCAGGTCCCGTGGCGCAGGTGGTTACGACATCCGTCTTCTGCTGTGAAAGGACTGCAAGTTCGAGTCCTTCGTAGGTACGGACGTATTTGTGATTGTCCCTTCACCCCTCATCATCAGCCTATCACCTCATAGTTCATAACTCAAAGCTAACAACCTTGTTGTTAGTTCGAGCTAACAACCTAGTTGTTAGAACAACTGAGAAGAACTGGTGGCAGGGATGGTGTAACAGCGTATCGGATTGTTGTATCCAAGTTGGTGGATTCACACCCGACTAAAGCCGTGGATTTTTAAGGGCGAAAAACTGCCTCGTTCGCCTTTCTTCGGAGGAGAAGTAACGCCGACGGCCCCATGGTAGTAGATTTACTACATGTAAAACACTCTCAAGCTTATATATAGCTAAATTCAAATAGCCTGTTTCGTCCCCCAAGAAATACCTTCTTTCTCTGCTTGTTGGTGCAAGGAGCGTAGGAAAATTTGCGCGGTCAGGCCTCATGGCGAGAGTCTCGCCACGTAAAATAAGTCATCAATTCAGTTCAATATTCATCTTCACGTGTAGCGTGTTCCGAGATGGATGGCATTAACACTACAAAAAGTGCTTTCAAATTATCTATTCTGGACGTGAACATGCATGTGAAATGCTAATAATGTTACGGGCGAGATTATGCTTCACTTGCAATATACTCACAAGAGTTATTTATAAATTGCATGAATTTCAAGCGCAAATAACTTTAAAATACTTTTTCAAAAACATTTAGATGACTGAATTTAAAGAACTACTTTTTAGAAAAGAGTTAATTTAAAAAAATATTCTATCACCAATATTGCATTTTTTGCAGATTTCAAAAATACAATTAACTTCTCCAAAACTGGATCTGCGCTATTTTTGATTTGATTTGAATTTGCCTTATTTTTACGTGGCGAGACTCGGGCCATCAGGCCCGCTCTTCCGTCTGACCACGCAAATTTCGCTACGCTCCTTTCACCAACTAGGAGAGAAAGGAGGTATTTCTTGGGCGAGAAACAGGCGATTTGAATTTAGCTCAGAGGCGTCATTTAGGCTTGAGGATCTTTTACATGCAAGTAAATCTACGAACATGGGACAGCCGGCTTTACTTCCCCTCCGAAGGAAGGCGTACGAAGGATTTTTTTCGCCCTTAAAAATCCACGGCTTCGATCGGGTTTGAACCCGCCAACATGGGTACAACAGTCCAGTACGCTAACCGTTACACCATCGCCGCCGCTTTTTAACCTTCTAATGCTTTATCTGAGGAAAAAATAAAGAGAAAAATTGATGCCTTTTTCAAGAAATAATTGTTTAGAAAGTGCTCACTATTCACGCCAAATTGTACAAAAACAACGCACATTTTCAAAAAATTGAACATGATTTTGGGTTTGTAGGCTTCCGTGGCCGGAGTTAATGCATTCTTGACTATCCGGGATAAGCCATCAGAGCTATACATCGGAGCATATACCTCCAAGCTATCAGTATAGCTCTGAAGAAGGCCACAGCAAGAAGGCCACAGCAAGATGGCAAGATGGCCACAGCAAGATGGCAAGATGGCCGTCAGTACAATTGACCGAGGCGCGGCTTATCCCGGATAGCAAAGAATGCATGAATATGATTTTATTTACAGATATTTTTTTGAAGAATTACATTCAGAAAATTCTATATTTAATATTGTAGTAGTACGAAGAAGTTGAAGAAATTTATACTTTTGCAATTATGGAAAATTCGGAGATTTCAATGATAATGAGACATGCGCTATTAGATCGTCCTTGACGTTAACTACGGAAATTGATTAATAAGAAATGTGAAGTCATTCTTGAGAAAATTTTGAAAATATGTTTCAGAATTCATCTGAAGTGCCGCCTAAAATATCCATTTCAAGCTCGCACGGCGTTGTGTGCGTCTAAATTCATCGAGGAATATAATTTTTGGAAAAAGATATCTGAATAGTTTATTCGCTAGTACTGTGTGCAGACGGACGGACGAACAGACGTTTTGCGTCAATTGATTTTCAGACATAAAGGACCCCCAAAACATATTTTGACGACAGAATGTGTTAGAGAAAATAATTTGCTGTATATTGGAACATAATTTACTCACATTTTTGGAACCAGGTTCAAATTTGAGTTTCCACTACAATATGAGTTTTTCTGTCGCAAAACCGCAAATTTCTGCCACTACAGCACAATACTTTATTTTTACTACGAAAGTTCATAGTAAAGTAAGAAAGTAAAACTATTACTATAATAGCACTACATAACACTACCACATTCCCGCATTATTCCTAAATTTTAAATTTTTGAAAATTCAGAGAGTTCACTGAAAATGAGGCTTGTGCCATTTTAAGCGTACTTTGCTCTATTAGTCTATAAAATTTAAAGAAAAAATTTGCAGCCAAAATTAAAAGAAAAAGGTTTGAGAATTTGTTTTTGTTTACATTGCATTAACCTACTTTTGGTCGAAGGGTGAACTGCACACTCACTTTTAATTTAAATTATTTCAATAACAAGTTATAATATCAATAGATATTTGGAAGTCCGTTTAGTTTCTTAGTAATATATTAGGAATACTACAGTAAGTATCGCGAACATCTGATCATTCAGCTTCCAACGAGTCGTTATTGCTACTGTGAAAAAGTGAGCGCCATACTCAGCGTCGACAATCTGCGTTATTCAGTTGTTCTCGCATTGCAGGTTTTAGTAAACCTCATCAGCTTTGATTAAGTTAACCTCAGATTGATGTAGCACAGCTGTACTTTAGCTGTGATAATTGAAACTGATGAGCTTTTCTTCAGATTATCCTTCGTGTTTTATCCTCCCTTTTGCAATTTTTACAAATAATCAATACTAATTTTTTCCTTAACCTTGGAAGATATACATTGTGGTATCTACCACTTGCCGGTGGTAAACGGAAGTAACATAGAGCAATGGTGTTATGGGCATCGGATGCCTGAATTGCATATCCCTTGTCTTCCGGCACGGTATTGTACATTGTTTAGATAATACAAATTGCTTTCTATAATACGATCTTAAATATATAAAGTTATTAAGTGTAATTAGGTATTAGATTATTAGGTACTGCGTAAGGTAGCGTGGCCCAAAAGCGGATAGCCACATCCCATTTACAAACTGTTACCTTTTGCAAACAAAACGACGGGCGCGTTGTGGATGTACTGCATCACAGGCGAAGAAAACTAGTGATTCCCCGTCTCGCCAGTTACTCCTTGTGTTTCAGCTGAGTGCGTGAGTACCAAATGCTAATATTTTTTTAAAATTAATTTTCATTTTTCATTAAGATTCGACTTTTTTAAATACAGATACAGCAATCACAAGTGATACAAAATAAAAATTTAATGTGCCTATCTTTCAAAAAGAAAAATGGAAAACTGTAATACAATATACAAATGGAACTGATTTTGTGTCGAAACATCTTACTGTGTGTAGTCATTATAAAGTAAAAATTAATTTTTTTTGACAACTGGAAGTTTTCAGACAACATATATCATCGATTTAATGTTTTATTACATTCCACTATTTTGTATTGGTTTTAATACAATATTATTAAGAACGTTTATAATAGTAAAAATTTACATTAGAACAGAAAGATATGAAAAAGTGTGTCTACTTCAACATCATGGCTGAGTGCAGCCCTCACCGTCGACCAATGGCGACCTTCTGGGAGGTGTACATAGAAAAAAAGGATTTTGTTTTTATCTTCAAAAAGTTGCATATGATATTTTTAAAGATACATGTATTAGATCATTAGATGATTTAAGAAAAATATGTATATTAAATATTGTCTTTCGCAATGTTAATTTTGTGCATTTTTCGAAAATACAGTTTGCCGAAAATGGGACAGCATATTTTCTACCCTTAATTGATACATACAAAAGAAAAATTAGGAAAAAAATTTCTTTCAAAAAAAATGTCTATCTTCAATATT
Organism: Gryllus bimaculatus; assembly: GCA_017312745.1. Lineage (NCBI taxonomy): Eukaryota > Metazoa > Arthropoda > Insecta > Orthoptera > Gryllidae > Gryllus > Gryllus bimaculatus. The sequence continues at coordinate 4,572,633 of BOPP01000081.1, forward strand.
GTACTTCGTTTTTAAATTTTGAACTTTTGGAACTTTCAAAAATTCAGAGATTTCAACGATTTTTTTAAAAATTTAAGCGTTTTTACCCTATCCGAAGACAGATATTAATTCAAAACTTTACAACAATTTTGAGAAAATTTTGAAAATGATCAGGTTTTATGAAAACTTCCTCCCAAAATAAAACATCAGTTTCTAACTCGCAAGACCTCGAGTTCGTTTAAATCGATTAAAGAATATCAATTTCGGAGAAACATTGTCTGAACGGTTTTCGCGCTAGCGTTGACTACGCACGAAGAGATTTTTAGTACGTTTTGCCGTCAACAGATTTTCCGATAACAAGGACCCACAAAACTCACTACACAACTATCAACACATCGTGTTAGAGGAAATAATTTTTTACAACAGGATTTTTTCTGTTGAAAAATCGCTGCAGCATTACAATACTTTCTCTTCACTCTATAATTGCACATCAAAGCGAAAAAGTCCAATACTCCAATTTTTATTAAGGATGTATTGCCCTGTTGAGGACAGGGATACAGAGATAACACAAGAAAGAAAATTTGAAGTATACTGGTCTCCGTAAAATATGATTTCGGTGTAATTAAATTCTGTGTAATTAAATCCGCATTAAGACCGTAATCTAAGGTTTCTCACTTTATGTTATATCGCATTGCTAATCAGTTGAAGTAAAAAATTGCATAAAACCATTGAAGGGTTGCAAAAAAATTATCATATCTCGAAGGCGAGAACTGATCTGGCCGTGCTCTTACCTGCTACGCAATAGAGGCGACGCCAACACGATTAGCACTTTTTGTGTAAACTGTATGAAGTAGATACATTTTCAGACAAGGATTGACCTTCTTCAATGTCCTTCACCCACACTTGATCTGCACATAATTATGCAAGGGCATTTGCTCTCGCAATGCAGACAAAACGCTCAGACTTCAAGGTTAAGTGATGGTTGTAAGAGGTTGGTCAAGTCAGCGTCACATTTTAATTCAATATTGAAAGAAGAACTCTGAAAGTATCTCTTCGTTGCCTTCCATTCAACTAAGCAGAGATGTAGGTGAGAGGTCCATGAACTGTGCTTTCAAAGTTAATCGGTACGCCACCCCAAAAATTCCTGCCGGATTAAATCTTTACAGTATATATATATATATATATATATATATATATATACAACGATTTGAATAACAACGTCATACAGTTCTAATTTTGACAGTAACTACAGTAACAGTACATGTTTGATTTGGACATCAGGTATTGGAATTGCTTGTAGGGATGATAATGTAATTCGCTCTACTATGTAATAACAAATTCAACTAAAAACACAAAATTATTGTACTGATTGTACTGATTTGTTTTGTTTGATGATGACAACAATAAACAATTTCTTTCATTATCTACGTTTAATTGAATAAGACTGTTCTATCAAAGCTAAAACATTATTCTTAAAAAAATCATGATTATTTTCTCTATTTTCAGACAAGAGTACATTATATAATTTAATATCAAATCAACGAATCTTATTTAATCATCGATTACGACATCGTATAAAAATATTAAGCCCTTTGCAGTCTTTTTAACATGACACATGATGATCTCATGATTGCCCGTAACATATCGTCAGAGTTTTGCTCGGTGATTTATTTTATTACGATTCATAATGGGGAGAAATGGTCACAAATATATGTGCTGCTAATAATTACCTTTCTTGAAATTGCCTGTATTTCTTTTCTATGTCAAACTTGAGGTGAAAGTTATCTCTCAAAAATTTCTTCATTTTGCTATCATTTGGAGATTATAAAATTCCTGGCAAACAATAAATTATTAAATTGTAAATTTTTGTTAGTTATAATTAAATAATAAAGTGTTTTTTTAAATGCCACTGCTTTAAAACATTTCTTAAGAGTCACAATGAGCATCAAATATAAAAATTATAAAAGGAAAATACATACAGCGGTGGATACATAGCAGTGCACAGAAGAACGTAAACAGTGAATTATGGCCCTTGTAACGGGACATCGCCCATTTAAACAAGTGGGAAAATGATTCCGGGATTAGACGATCCGGCATTGAATCTACCCGCCGCGTCGTGCGAAGTCAGTCTTCTCCCCTCCCCGCAAAGCTTTCGAGCCCCCCCCACTTGCACTTTCGGTGCTCATGCGGGCAGACGGTCGGCTCGGAAGTGCAGAATGCTCGTGGGAGCAGGCGTTGTGCAGGCCTGGTTTAAATGTTTTGGTGGTTGATAGTGAAGGGGTAACGAGACTGGCATTTTAAACTCGAGAACCGTAGTTCGAACGCGTGGAAACGTTAGAAACACTTTTGCAAGTTGAACAATATCATATGTTGAGAAGCTGTTACAAATAATTTGAGAAAGTCTGCCTCTCTAGTGCCTCTCTAGCACGACCCGTTATTGCTTGATTTGTTTTGATGAATAAATTTTGAATCTATTACAATTAATTCTTTTTGTGATAGTGATTTCAATAATGCAAGAGCTTTTCCAATTTACAAAAAATATTTTTATTGTATTATTAATTCGTGAAATAGAATAATTGAATCATGATTCTTGACTTAACAATTTTTACAAATTACCCTGAATCAAGAATAAATGAAATGTTGTGTTTCTTTAATCTACGTAAATGAGAATTGGATTCATAATATTCAATGGCAATTATTAAATTAAAGAGAATTATTGAGTATTATCAAATTGTTTACTTCCGAGATAATTACTGACAATGTTTTTAATAAGTGTATTTAATATGTTTTGTGACTGAATTTTAAATAGATTACATCAATTATTGTGAAATACTATTGTTTGCTTGTTTATCAACAAATCTGAGGAAAAGAGATACCCCTGTTTTCTTGGTTAAATGCTCGACGCTGTGAACACGTCTCCTTAAATCAGCACACGAAGGTTAGCGTTGCAAGTAAATGTTTCTCATACGACTGTCAGAAGACTGTTCCAAGAGTATCAGTTGTATCCTTATCATTTGCAACGTGTACAGGCCCTGTCACCAGCAGATTACCATGCACAATTTAGAATCTGTCAGTGGTTCTTGGAGCAGTGTGGTGCAAACCCGAACTTTCCTGCCTTAGTATTATTTACAGATAAAGCACCGTTCACACGATATGGCAATACAAATTTCCACAATCAACATGTGTGAACACGTGAAAACCCACGTGCAACTGTTGCATCTCATCACCAGGTGCGGTTCTCCCTCAACATGTGGACCGGTATCATTGGTGTACACGTAGGCTTCCGCGGCTCGAGTCCATTACTTCTAGGCTGTCCGGGTGACGCCGCGTCGTTGGCAGATAGGCCGACGTTTCGCCTGTCATGTCGCAGGCTTCTTCAGGGTACTGACATAGTAAAGCTCCGCCTCCGGTGTTATATCTTATTCAGCTAGTGGTCGGGCAACGCAAGTGCGCGCATGGCGCTCCTACACACTTCAGTCGTATGGCTCGACGGTATTTGGATCAAAGGTGTCCTGATCGATGGATAGTTAGAGGCGGCCTAATTGCTTGGCCTCCACGCTCACCTGATCTGGATCCTCTTGATTTCTATTTGTGAGGCCATTTAAAATCTTTGGTGTATTCGTCTCCAGTGCGTGATTTGGAATCCTTTCGGAATCGAATTGTGGCATCTTGCGAGGACATATGCAGTACTCCTGGAGTTTGGGATCTTGTTTGCAGGTCAATGAGACATTGGTGTGAGATCTGTATTCAAGCAGGAGGTGTACATTTAGATAATCTTTTGTAATGACTATCTGCGGAAAGAAAAACGTTCCGGTGAATTCCGCGTTGTGAAGGCCAACTCGGAATGAAATTTTTTTCGGACACATTTGTAATGAATTATTCTGATTGTCTACATATGGGAAATACATACCTGATATTATGCACCTTATTTTTGAAACACCCTGAATATTGTGTGGCTGTATAAAGCTTGACCTTAGATATTGTATGTCCGTATAAATCTTGATCTTAGATATTGTATGCCTGTATAAAGTTTGAAATAGGTACGCATTGTCCATAAATATTATAATTTTCAATATAAAGTTTAACGCAATTTGCAGTTTGTTACAATGCAACGATTTTTTAAATCTTTTCTTCAGAACTTAGCGAAACAAAATTATTTTACTTGATATTTGAAACATTTGAAAACGAACGAGGAGTCGTAGAGGGAAAATTGGAAAACGGGTTTTATTTGTTACTCAATAAAAATCATCATCGTACTTAAAAATAAATTTATTTAGATAACATTACACTCTAACACTTGTCACAGAACCATGCGACGCTTAAATACTGAACCGCAAAATGAAAAGTCTATGAATGAAGTGATCCGTTGAAACGCCCGCTCTGAATACAAAACTTCAGCTGCCATCTCACATCCCCGGAGTCTTCTCACTCGCTTCTTCACGAGTCCATTGCTGACTTCTTAGCTGTTTATCCCTATCTGAAGAAGTCACCTAGTTCGCGTTCTGCGTCCAGAGGGATTCCATAGGCCCCACTCGCTCACGTAATGAGCAAAGACGCATGACTCACAACCCGGCAGAGAAAAGGAACACGGTATGGCCCTTTCAGCAAACATGGGCATTCACTAGTGCCTATATTCCGTAACTTTATCCCACGAAACGACTACTATACACAAACACCATTAATAATACGGTACCTTGTCCCTGAAAGAAGAGCGACGAGAACTCATCTTGAAGAAGAATATCACTTGGGCTAATGGACAAGAAGTTTCGAGAGATGAAAGAAATTATAGTCTTTGCCCAGAAAACTACGGGGACCATGCCTTGCCCATTCACTAAGAACATATTGTAATTATTTGTCGATACAAGTGTATCCCTATTGTTTGTATTTTCTGATGTTAAAAAATATATATTTAGACTTTACCATGATTAAATATCATTGTTGAACTGAACGATGTCTTTAGAAGTACGTTTGTTGCATGTACTCATATGATTGAGAAACATTTTGCTAAGCAATGAAACCAAAGGCCAGAAGCGAGGAGTATAGTCATTGATTGATGCGGCGATGACCAAACAAGATAATAAAAATAATGCGTTTTTAATATTTTAGGGAATTGGATTGCAAAATGATGTTGCCCTTTTTTAAATTTTCTGCTTGAAAGGGGGACGGGTTTTTCCATAACAAGCAATAATCATAATGATTGATTAAATATTTCATTTTAAAGTCTATCAGATTCAAAGAATTTAATTTTTGTCTCGCCTCCAAGTTGAATTCCAACTTACGCCCGTGGTCACACACGAAATATTTTTAGTGCGATTTTATATTTTAAAATATTGCAGGAAGAAGTACAGAAGATGTATTAAAAAATGACTGCAAATAATGTAAGTCATTTTAAGTGTTTAAAAAACAGAACATTCTACAATATTGTAACTCCCCTCCGTCTCTACAGAAAGATAGACCCGAAGACTCAGCAAATCTTGCGATGACTACGCAAAAACGCCTCGCCACTATCCAAGGCAACTATTGAAGAAATATTTCGCGATTTTGGATACTTTTATAACGTGAGATATAGACAACAACATATGCATATTTTTGTAGTCTTCATAACAGAGGAAATTTGAACAAACTGAACTCTTAATGAGAACACTTACTGCTCAAGTTATGTCTCAAAGAAAATTGTTTGAAGTAAATTTTGATTCTGAAAGATAATGAAAATTACTATCTTGAGAAAGTGAAAACAATGAATCCTCATACTGTTCAAATGTGTGCTGAGCAGTGTATTGAATTGAAAGTTTAATTAATAGAAAACAATCACAATAACGTTCAAATTTCTCTTAATACTCTTTATGTTCGAAGCTTTATCTTTGATAGTAATTGGATAATAACTACTTGTTCGAAAGCAAGTAAGGTATAAATTTCGGCAGTAGTCTGAAATATGCCCGTCATATGGTCAAAGCGTATTTGCCGGTAATCTGAAGAACAATATCTGTGGTATAGTAATATCTGTACCAATACTTTTAGTTAAAGTGGAATTAGTGTCTATATTGAAAAAGAAAATCATTAAAAAGTAAAATGACACAAATTTTGTGACCGTCTTGCTATTGATTAATAATGCTAATTGATAGCTATAGTCAATTCGAGATTATTAATAGTTATAACTTGCGTTCTATGTTGTTGATACGGATGTCTCATTGGTTTTTTCGAAAGGGTACATAACGTTTTCGAAGTTATCAATCAGAGATATAGACTGAAATTTAAGTGTGGAGAATCAAAGGAGAACCATTAAAAATTATTAAAAAGATTTTCAAAAATTAAATATTGTCGTGCTGTTCAAAATATTGACAAATTAGCTGCTGCAATTTTGATTAACTCGGTGGTAGTGTAGGCGTCATGTGTGAGCTGAGACAAAACGTTCTCTCAACAATCGTCAATGTTCAACTTCTCATTCTTGTACCTCTTTCAGCAAGTTAAATAAAACATCTCTGAGCAAAAATTACACATATTTTCTACATTTTACCCTCTGGTAACACATTTGTGCCACAACAGTGTGCAAGCTGTTTCAAAACGGGAGCCTCTGAACATGTCTAAGAATAGAGATACAAGTGAAGATGAAATTATCGAGATTCAATTCTATATTGAAAGAACTGAATAGACGCATTTTAACAACAACGCATTATAATCCCCAAACGTTTCAATATGAATTTTATCTAATAATAGTGTTAATGAAGACAAGCGTGATTTTTCAAACTACAAAAACTAAACAGCATCATTTTTTTTGCCTACGTCTTGTCTTAATTCGACGTGCAAAGTCGTAACTTTTATATACTGTGTTTATTAGCAATCAGGAAATATCGTTATCTGTTCTGCATGGCTGTCATGTTATAAAATGTAAGAAATGCTTGTGTGAGAATTCGCCATCATGTGTGCAACTCTTAAATGCGGCCACGTTTGGGGAGCACATGGCGGATGAATGCGATCTATCGAAGTGGAGGGAGTACACGCAACCCAGCGGGCGCGGGAAGGGCGGTAGTGCGTCCGAGTGCTGTCAGCGGCCGGGGTGGGGCAGGAAGCTCTGGAAGCGCGCGGAGGCGGAGGCTCCGGCGGAGGCCGCGGCGGCGGCGGGGGCGGGCGCTCCATCGGGCGCGGGCGTGGACGCCGC
>BOPP01000081.1:4579976-4620115 GCA_017312745.1 Gryllus bimaculatus
GCTTACCGCCATTAACATCTAGCACCGCCTGCACTTCACACCAGCTGCGACGACTCGGAGGTCCTCTCTCCTGCAGGATCTGGAGTGTCGCCTAGGTACTACCTAGTAGGTACTACACGTACGCTTCCGCGGCTCCAATTCGTGACGTCTTGGCTGTCCGGGGCACGCGTTTGCTGATAGGCCGACGTTTCGCCTGTCATATCTCAGGCTTCTTCAGGATAGTGACGGTCACCACGCTGTAGAAGCCTGCGATATGACAGGCGAATCGTCGGTCTCTCAGCCAACGACGCGGGGTCACCCGGACAGCCAAGATGTCGTGATTGTCGATATTAGCTACAGGGCCAAGTTTAATTAACCCCATTGTCTGACACAGACTCCTAACACCAGCTGCGATGACTCGGAGGCAACATTGTCCTCTCTGCAGCATCGTTGAAGGGGAGGATCAGAAGTGTCTCGTAGGTGGAGGATACTAAGCTACGGGGCTAAGGTCAATTCACCCGATGTCAGGCACAGAATCCTTGCGACCGGCTGCTCTCATCAGTTATAGGGAATTCTGGAGTAGTATCTTAACGAACGTACCACAAGCCGCGCCCGGTATTTCCTTCCTCTTCCTTCTCATTTGCTCTCTTCTTACACACACTCACACGCACACACACTTACATGCCCTAAACTACTACACGTGTTGACCAGACAGGGGCTTAGACCTTTCCTGATTGCGTAGGCTTCTGCTGAGCAGTACGCTCTGAAGAAGGTCACAATACGCTGGCCGAAACGTTAGCCACCATGACAGTGACGCGACTCCTCCCGGATAGACAACTTAGTACTTTCCTGGCAGGACCGATGACCTGCTGGAGGAGATACCTCGAGCACAAAAATCCCAAGAAACCGATGTGCAGGTCTGCGCAGGACCTAATGCTCCGGTGGAAACAAGTCATCTCCCGGAATATAAGATGTACAACACTTACGGCACCAAGGGGTTCACGCGCTCGGAAGCAATAAATAACTACTGACCCAAAAACATTTTTGACTTTGTGGAATGTTCTCGTATTACTGAACTGAACGACATTGCATCACATCCTTCATGATTCTCGCTTTACGTACATGATTCCCCAAAACCGCAAGTGGTTTTGCTCCGCCTGCACGAGCAGTGGAAGCTAAAACACAACCTTACATGTCCATTTTATTTTCAACTAATTAACCTGTTAGAAAGAACATATAGGACCCGATGGAAATGCCGGCTGACACCGCGGGAGTGGTTCTCGTCGTGGATTGTTTATTGCAAACATTTGATGAGAATACAATGCTCAGCAACATGACTTTTAAGTTGTTAGGAGCAAGAAATTTCATTTACTAGGAAATGCAAATGAGGTTGCTACGCCAACCTCTCTTAAATATCGAAATTAAATAACTTTGATTATACGAGTTTGAGTGAAATTTTCTGGATTACGAAGGGACGGTGATTGAGTTGTCTTATTTCTGTCAGATGGTGTAGAAGGATATGGAAAGGGAGTCCATTGCGTGTATGAGGTTCTGCGGGCTGACAAATATTGAAATGGGATGTAGCAAAAACTTAGGGTAGATTTTGAAAAATATTACATTAGAAACGTTTCTGAATGTGAAACGTGAATACGGGTCCAATGGATAAATATTTGGAAAGGTTGGTAATTCTTATTAACGAAAGGGGCGTACACTGTCTGACGTCGTCCTTTTTGGAAGACTTGGATTTAGATGTTAGTCCAACGAGAGGACCAGCGAGAATTTCTCGGTCTCCCAGTTCCGCAAATTTAGGTTTTATTTATTAACTGGCTGAAAAAAATTCATCGCCGTCTTCTCAAGTATATGAACATCCTATGTTTTAAAGTGATTTCGCTGAGAAAACTTTAGTGTCTGCACCGCAGAATTTTGACAATTTTTTTATAACGTTCAGAAGGTTTTGGTTAAAGCGAGTTCAAGTATTGAGGATGTTTCTAAGTATTCCTGAAGAAACAACCAACTTCACGTATTGGGGACGAAAACGTCGAAAAACGAAAATGTCTGAATTGAAGGACTTGAGATGCGTATTAGGGCCGTCCTGTGTTACCCTTGCCGTCTACCTGTGTTCACCCGACCCTCCGTGTTAACCTTGCCAGTCAACTGTCAGAATTACAATGCATTCTCTCTTTGCCTATAACTTTCAGAGTTAGGCACAGCGTTTCGATTTTTGGAAATGTGCTAGTGTTACACAGGCTACGTCGAAATTAAAAAATTACAAAAACCCTATCTTTTTCTCTGCTTTTGAGGTCAAAATGATAAAAGAATTATTTTTTGCTGAAATTATGAAAAGCACATGTGTTTGTTTTTTCAACTCGAAATGACTCAACCTGTGTACTGCATTATGTATTGAAGAATAAATTGAAAGTATTAACCTCCGTAATTTTCAATTGTAAATAATTGTAAAATTTTAAAAACCTATGTTACTCATATAATAATACTACTGCATAGAAAAGTAATTACGTGAGCATGTCATACCTCGAAAGATATAATAAGCCGAACAAGGATTAAAAAATAAAAAAATCAGGTGACGTAGGTACATGCATAATTGCTGCGGAGGCAATGCTTAGACAGGAGTCGATAATGCCCTCGATAACGTATCGACTTAAAACATTGAAGGTTGTCAAAAGAAAATATTGGACGAGATAGTAATACTGGCTGACCTGGTGAGATAGATGTTCGGCGCCAAAGTCAAGGATACACGTGGCGCAATTTTTTTGATTTGCGCCACATCGCGAATTTCTGTATGTTTATTGAAACATGTCTTTGTACTTAACGTATAGACCTGAAACTTAAACTGATGTTAAGAAAGAGACTCGGAGATTAAAAGAAATGGTCCGACTGTTGAGTGGCAAAATTGCTACAATTGATTCTGCAGCGTCGCTGACGCGGAGGTTCTAGGATTCGAGTACCGATTATCCTAACGACAGCGTATTTTCGGCACTAACTAATTGCATTCAGTTCCTGTCCGGAGGACAATTTTAACCACCAGGTACCACCACCAGGTCTGATCCAGACGAGCATTGCCCCAACAAATGAGTAATGGAGCACACGCAAACATTCCTTCTGCAGACTTGTCCCTCCACACCCCTTAAGTGGCTCCACACATTCGGCATTCGCCGAGCAGCTCGTCCAATCCCGAACAGCTGTGTTCGGCGAATGTTCGCTCCCTTTGATGTGTTCTGAAGACCGACACGCTGTAGGTAGGGCGAATACCGAAAGTTCGGCGCTCGGCGAATCGCAAGCAACCCGTCCGCACTTCTCGGGATTTGACAAGCGGTTGCTCGGGATTCGCCGAATGCCGCTTGTGTGGACCCACCTTCATACACACGCGCACACTTACTTCCACTCCACTTCCACATGTCGGGAGCCCAGGCAGGAGTTTATGGCATGTTTTGACTATGGCGGTGCACCTCTGAGGGATATACCTGGGGAATTTAACCTCGCCAGCAGACGTGTAGATCGAATCCGGATGTTACATTCCAGCTAAAGAACCACCTTCTGGAGATACCCACTTACAGAACTGACGACAAGTCGACGCGCATGAAAACATTAAATTATAGGGAGTGTAGCGCCAAACGTAATAAGATATCCTTAACCTTCATTGATCTTATGACTAACAAAATTATACAGTCGTGAGGAACAGCGTTCAGATGAACTTTAGCAACCGCGACATTGCATTATGCATTATAATAAATGAAGTATTTCAAGCGTTGAATAATGACGTTGCGTGATATATCAAAAAATGTAGACAACTGGTAAGACATTTGAACCACAGTACGAGTAAAGAGTAAACAAATCTCCATTATGCAAGAGGTTTTTGATATTCTGGTCCTGGTCAATGCATCCTGAAATCGTTTTTTCTTGAGAAAACAGGGAATGACAGCGTTCGTTGGTGCATGAGGCATAACATAACACGAAGATATAATTTTAACTTGTTTTTCGCGAATATTTACTGTTATCTTTCCAACATTTTCTGTTAATTCCTGACAGAATTTTGAACATTGGTAAGGATTAATTGAAACTCTCTCACATACAAGTATCAGTTTATGAGAGTTGGAAAAAATGAACCATTCCTGTTTATAGGCGGCCATCTCGTAACCCGGGGCATCTAACAACGCATAGCCCCTGGCCGAAAGGATAAAAGGGAATGACTACGACTGACTAAACGACTCACTTAACGCAGGATTACAACACGTTCGACGCCAGAAATTGTCGTTAGGAAAAAATGTAACAAAATATAAAAATAAAATGGAATAAAATAAAATATAATAATATAAAATTAAAATAAATTGAGTTAAAATAAAAGGAATTAAGCCGGCCCCCGTGAAGCAGGCGGTTACGGCAACCGTCATCTGCGCTGATGAGGCTGCAGGTTCGAGTCCTGTGTAGGCATGGGCGTATTTCTGCACCTTCATCCCTCATTATCACCCTATCACCTCATAGTTAATTATTCGAAGCTAAAAATTTTGTCCAAAACAATGGCTACAGTTGAAAAGGCTGTTCCTCATAGCGAGTAAAGACACCTAAATCTCACCGGGATACATATAACTGGGCCTCGGAGAATAACGTTTAGAATGGTCAAAGTTGACTGATATTCGCGATAATTAAATTAAATTAAAATAAAATATAAAGTAAAATATAAAATAAATTATAAAATAAAATAAAATATAATAATAATAATAATAACAATAATAATAACAATAATAATAACAATAACAATAATAATAACAATAATAATAACAATAACAATAATAATAACAATAATAATAACAATAATAATAATAACAATAATAATAATAATAATAATAATAATAATAATAATAATAAGAAGAAGAAGAAGAAGAAGAAGAAGAAGAAGAAGAAGAAGAAGAAGAAGAAGAAGAAGAAGAAAGACATGAGGCGTGGAAGGCAGGCAACGCACCGAGCAGGCGGCGCAGGTGGCGCGCCACGTTGTCGTAGGTGCGCGCGAGGTTGTTGCGCTCGCAGGGGTCGGTCTCCACGTCGTAGAGGCACGCCTCGCCGGTCTCCGCCGGGTTGCAGGGCGGCGCCAGGAAGGTGGTGTTGGGCTCGCAGCGCACGGTGGCGGCGGCGCGCAGGTGCGCCACGTCTTCCTCGCGCGTCACGCGCAGGAAGTTGGAGGTGAGCGCCTTGGCGATGGCCAGCCCCGACAGGCTGTGCACCACCGCTGTCGTGTTGTACGGCGGGATGAACGGGTTGAGGCCGCTGTCGCCGTAGTAGCTGTCGTACGCGCCGTTGCGCAGCGACCCTACGCAACAACGAGGCTGCAGCGACCGGGCGGGGGAAAAACAGAAGGCGGAGGCAATGGATGCGTGAGGAAAGCGGAGGGGGAAAGCAGTGAAAAACTATAGCTACTGGGTCGGGGTAATAAATCTTTCATTATATTATATGGTAAATTATATGGTATTGTATATATGGTATGGTATATATTATATGGTATTTTTTGACCATGTTGTGAGCTCCACGTTGTGCTTCATGGGTGCTTCACGTTGCTTAGGCAAGATCCACTGAGGATGTGAAAAGTGTTTTCCCGAAAGTTAATTCTGGAAAATTATTAAAACTTTTGTGGAGTTTATTTCCTTTACCATATTATGGATTACCTCAAGATATCTGCTTCCACCACGGAATTTAATCTTTCATTACATTTTTCTTGCCTACTTAACGTCTGTTTTCTCTGATACGAACACATTTTTATGAACTGATAATTTTAAAGACATTAAAATGATAACGATTTTATTAACTGAAATTGTAAATTTACCGACAAGGTAAATGACTCCCTAATACCAACTCAATTTTACAACCTGAATACGTCGTAGCTTTTCTTACTTTTGCTTACCAACCAAAAGAGAATAGATGAGTGTTTATTTTTCTCTTTTTGTGATTGACCTTCTATATATTTTATTGGTAACATATAGCATTTTCTCATTAAATTTTTGAAAATGTAGAGAGAAAAAGAGGGAGATGGGAAGAGAGATTTATAAACGATTGAAATATTCTTCGGAAGGATATTCTTAACTGTTACACCTCATTGTAGGGATTTGAAAGAAAAATTTAAAAAGTTTTTTTTTCAAAGTACACTTATTCATCTAACCGTTTAAAAGCTCAATCATCTAACCGTTCAAAATTTCATGAAAATGACATGCATATTGCGATGTTTTTCAGTCTTTTTAACCACATAATAGAACTTTCAGTTATTACGTAAATTCTGGAGATAAGACCTATAATTAATGTCGGATTTTTGTTTGTTTCGCGAAATGGCCATCATGGGGCCACACGATATGTGCACCGCGGCTCAGACTTGATTATCGGGGTAAGTGCACGTTACTTTTTCTATTGGGGAACCAGCATTTTAATGCTGATTCCATTTTTATACCCCAGGGTTCTTAGCCCTGGAGGATGGGATGAAATGATGATGATGATGATGATGATGATCATGATTGGGATGGATGATGAAATAGACATACATCATTATACAGAGTCACATGTAATACAACCATTTCCTAGGTGGATCTTGTCCGAGACCGCTACGGCACTATTGCCTTAGCGATCTCGGCCAACGTCATCGGATTTATATTGAATTCAAATTTCAAAAAATCATCGATGAAATTAATTTCGAAATGCGCATCACTATATTGAATCCAAGTAAATATTTACAATGGGTTGCAATACTGATAAAAGATCTACGAAAATATTGAGAAAATATGGCGTTTATTCATTATTTTACTGGCCAAATTTAAAAGCATTTAACAAACCCTTTTGATAAAAATAAGATAATGTTATTTTAACAAGAAGAGAATGAATCTGTAAATTCAAGACAAATACTACAAATAGTATATGTATTCACACGTTACTTGTTGCACAATGTGTATGCGATTAGTCATGCTTGGGGTTATAAATGCCTGAAGGCATGAATAGGACGTAATGACAGATTCAAGGCACATTTCAGAAAATTATATATAGAATTATATCCTTTATCAATATTCTCAAACGTAAATCATCCCAAATAATACCAAAAAAGAACAAAATAGGATATTTTCGAAATACATTTTGCAAATTTATTACAAAATAAACAATTTACTATGCAAAATATTTTGTGGTTTTAGGGTTTACTCGGAGATATATTTTCATTTTAAAACACCCAAACAAAATTATCATGGGAAATACAAATTGTATTCTTGGATTCATATTCTGATTCTTCAGTCACTTATTTCAATGGTTAATGCAGTCCATTGCCATTTCAGTGGTTCTGGAAATATATTATTTTCGTTTGAATTCATCATGAAAGATTCTCAATCTGTTGGAGGCCGAGAGGTACAATCGCATCCAAGTGTTCATACTCGTCAGTTTTATTTATTTCACGTACCAGCTCGTCGGAAAATTATTTCATAAATATCCTTTTCACATACATTTTGATTTTATCGATTTCTAAAAATGATAATAAACTTATATAAGGAATTTCAAGAATTCTTCCTCTACAAAATGATGCGCAATAGAACGCGATGAGTCTGCCAGACCACATTTGTCAGTACATTCACGACTGAAATATTGAAACAAACCGATTGATACGTATTCAGACTTCGTTAGAAAAGACGCAGCTACTCAAATCAACAAAGCGTTCTGTCATTTTCAGGAAATAAGAGATAAATGGTGGTGTCTTAATAGATCATTTGCGCTTGATCGAAGGTTAAAGTGGTTTTTCCGCCTCTGACATTTCCGGAATAGATACGTTTTCCTTCATAATGTACAAGATATGATATAGCTAACGGAGCACCAACTATCCACTACATTACTGAAAGTTCATAAATTTACTTTATCGATAAATTGTCAATTCACATATTGTAAGACAAGATAAGTAACGTCGGTAATAATATAATGTCTCTGTTTTTGTAATAATCGTCGCCTTACTGAAGGAACCATAAATTACTTTCCACATTGAAATAAAGAAAACCTATCTAGGAAATGAAGCACAAGTCATGTACGTCAGAAGATATGACTATCGTCACGCGAAATATTTTCGAAATTGAAATCTTGGATTTCAAACTTGGCACAATAACCCACTTATTTAAACGTTTTCCGTCATATTCTTCCCGTAGCTTTCCCTCGTATTTTTTCATTATTCCTAGACCGTTTCAAAAAACGAAAAACCTATTTTTACTATATTGTACTCTAGAATTTGGAATTATCAGTATGTTAATAGCAATACTGCATTGTTTCATTCATCTGCATATATGTTTTTGACCCTGATGTCAAGACCGATAGTTAAAAACTTTAAGAAATGACAGTTCGAAGTACTATCGCACGTGTACTACCTCCCATTCGCTGGATTCCTGTGGCCATTGATCACGGAGTAGTGTAGGAGTTAACAAAAGGCACTACGTAAACTTTGTTCAGCCCAGATTTTATCTAGATGTATTTGCTTTACTGATCTCGTTAAGTAGAGATAATTAGTTAATGTCCTTTGACAGTCGTCACTTCTGCTCTGCAGCGCAATGAACGCAGAATAATTGCTAACAATGTGAATATGTGCAGCACAAAATATCGATGAAAGGAATACAGTACAGACGTTTGGCATTTATTCCACCTATGAAAGAACCTTTCTTTCTAGACTTCTTTAGTACGATATTTATTTAAAACAAGTGCAGTTTTATACTATTGCGATCATTTCCAATACACGAAGTGGAACCCTTGTCGATACATGAAAGATTATTAATTCTTTGTAGTACCCAATGTTTTATTTACTATTTACTCTTTTCGCGTTCCACAAAGTGCAATATTCCAAACAATAATTTGTAAATGTACTTATGGTCAATCACATATGCTGTGAAGGTATTTTTAGCAGACTACACTTTATTCGCAAACTATTAGGCCATTAGAATAATTCGAAGCGAGAAATAAAAGTTTCCATACTGATTTAATTTGCAGGGAGTATTATTTAGTTTACGAAATATGACATAAAAACTACGCTCATATTCCCCGCTGACTTCTCCAAATCCCCAAATCGTCGTCTATGTCTTTTAATTGGCAGTGAGAAACGCATGCCGTGTAAATGAGGGAACGCAAGAGGCGCAGTTACCAATGACGAGCTTCCAGTTGTGCAGGCGCAGGGCGGCGTTACGCGTCTTCTCGTCGATGTTGAGCAGCACCTCCTCGCGGCGCGACACCAGGTTGTACACGAGGCTCTCCCACTGGTCGATGCCGTCCAGCGAGCCGTCCAGCTGGCTGGCGTCGCCGCCTGCGCATTTCCCCGAGTGGCTCAGCGACGTCTGTCTTGTTGTACTCTATCTTTGCTTGGAGAAATAGTTATTGTTTCACCGATTAGGACTTTCATTGTTACAATCCCTCTTAACCCCAAGTGACAGTTTTGTCTTTCAATGCTGGTAGGATGTTAACAAAACAATTGGAAACCGTCGCCTTGCGTCATCGCGGTTAGGTCTGGTTTTCGTCGATGTACTCCAGATCTCAAATCGCAGTCACTTGTATGGAGTGCGATGAGGTTAGCGACCGATTTCTGGAAGTTTCCTCTTCCCTCCCCCCACATCACAATTCATTATAAGCTCAATAGTCGTCTCTGGGATAGGCAAAAGCTCGGTTACAGATAATCATGAGGTACTGACAAATAATATGTTTAATGAATATTTAATGTAGGTGAACCATAGTAAATTTGCTCAATCTGTAGGTTTAAAATATTGTCTTTTTAGTAGTCTTTCTACTATCACAACTAGAGAAATAAGAAATAAAATAATAATATGAAAACATATTACTTTTAGAAAAGTATTATTAAAATATTTGTGCATAGCTGTGACCATTATGAACCGACCCCATGTGACCTCACCTACCTGGTACAAAGGTGAGTGCATTCAAATCCTTTAGACCAACTTCTTCCTCAGAGCCAAGCGCTCCATTCGGGCTTTGAATTTTTTATTGAGTCCATAAAGATATAAGTTACGTCCGGCGCCAGATGTCTTAATAAAGATAAGTAGAAAAATTAACAACTCACAAATTTAGCGTAGATTGAGATACTACATACCCAAGGCTTTCCTACTTCAAAACATACTTGGCCACCTCAGTCCGC
The DNA here is from genome assembly GCA_017312745.1 of Gryllus bimaculatus. Taxonomy (NCBI): domain Eukaryota; kingdom Metazoa; phylum Arthropoda; class Insecta; order Orthoptera; family Gryllidae; genus Gryllus; species Gryllus bimaculatus. The sequence goes on from BOPP01000081.1 coordinate 4,590,100, forward strand.
ATTACGTACTTTAACTTACTACGTCATAAACTCATTACGATGAACAAACTACAATGTGACAAATAGTTCAATCATTTTAATTCATGTCAAGTTTACAGCATTAATTGATCAGGAGAAACTATTTAGTGACTATTCCAAAGAACATGAATGAGAAGACTTTTACTTTTTGAAATTGATTTGCTAAAAGTTGTACCGCTTTATTGTCAACTGAATGAAATTCCTATGGTAACGTCAACAAATGTGAATATAATAATAATAATAGTATTATTATTAACAATAATAATAATATTAACAATAATAATAATAACAATAATAATAATAATAATAACAACAATAATAATAATAACAATAATAATAATAATGATAATAATAACAATAATAATATATTAACTAAAAAATTAGAACGTTCAAAAGAATCCTACAAATATTTCAATCAGCAAGCACTATAATGACTGAAACACGCCTCATAACAAAACAAAGAAATGTAGAGGCCTATTTTCATTAGCAAAATTTATGGAAACCGAAAAGAAACATCGATTATCTTCCTTTTCAGTTGAAACCGATCCAATTAACTTCATACCAGTGAAGGCGCAGTACAAGAAACCCACCTGCGGCGGTGTAGAGGGTAGGCAGCCAGTCAGTGATGTGCATGAGCTGATGGCTGACTCGCGGCACCTGGTGCAGCATAGGGCTCCAGATGAGCCCCAGCCCCTTCACACCTCCTTCCCACAGGGTCTCCTTCGTCTGCAACACGAACACGCGGCTTGCACTTCGAGCTCACGGGGAACGTACACGCCAGGTTCCCAGACGCCCGCTCCCTTCGGCGGATGAACGGGTTGCTTTGGAGTCGTTCAATCTCCAGGGCGCGGGGCGGACTTACACGTTTCAGATAAAAGATAATATTGGTTCGATAATATATATAATAATATATATATTATATTAGGAAGAAGATATATATATATATATATATATATATATATATATATTAGGAAGAAAAATTAACACAGAAATAAAACATCACCCACTTTGCATAATTTGGCTGCTCCTTTATTTCTGGATTAATATTTTTTTCTGGGCAAGTATATTCACTGCTTGCAACAATTGACATGTTTCTGGAGAGTTTATATGCTTTTGCAATGCAAATTTTTGCCTTGAAAGCATTTATTCAAACCAACTTTTGAGTGCTTATTGTGGCTCAGCCATTTCGAACATCCAAGTAGTTTATTAGACATAATATACTTTAAAATGCCCTAAAAGTTTATTTTCGATGTTTCGACGTTTTCTCCCTGGACATCCTGTACATACATGCATATATACAGACCTAATAGTCCCCGGTAATAGTCTCGGCGTCGCGAAGGCCACCTTTTCCGAACGCAACAGATGCGAGGGCTGCTATAAGAAATATTGTCCGTTTAATTCAAAACCATATGACACAAATTCGAATTTTATATTCAAATTGCTATCAAATACTAACATAAGATATTAGATGATAACGATATGATATACGGTCATTGCATTCCTCATTTTATGATCTGCCCATTACTGATTAGAAAAATGAATAGTTCCATTTAAAAAACAAGAATGGTTAAATTTCTCGAAAACGAAAAATATTTCAAACAATATCTTTACGGAATATTACTTGTCCCATGAATCCACATTGATGAGTGAAAACTACACTTCAATATCGTAAATCGTTTAGAATTGACAGGGGTGGCCCATAGTTTGTAGGACGTGCAGACTATAAATATAAAGTAATAGGAATGGAGCCGGCCTACAGTGCAGTGGCACGAGTGACAGACCCTGCAGTTAAGTACAAGATACTAGTACACCATTATAGCGATGAGTTCGATTATCGCATAAGGCAGGGATACTTTTAATGCTTTTATGCCATGTTGAGCATTCCCAGTGCACCATGCATAACCTCTGAACGCACATCCTTTCTCTTATTCCTTTCCCTATCCCGATAACCAGTGAGAGTAGTGTTTGATTTCAGCGGTGCAATGGGCCTATGATCTACATCGACAAGTGCAATCTGGGTGTTACCTGCCTCCCTACCACTGAACCAATCAAACAACACGATTAGCATTAGACACACTACAAATATATTCTTAGATCGATCCGTGCTTACTAGACACATCGGCGCGAAGGTCGGAGAGTCTGGTGATGTAATCGGGTTGTAGCAATTACGCCTGAGACGGGATGTAAACGTCCAAAAACACCTAGAGGCGAGAGCGCACGAAAATCAGGAATCCATCCACACGTTCATCCTCGTGATTCGACCAATATGTGGTAATGGTTTTGGATAAATTGAGTAAAATTGCAAAAATATTCTTTTAGAGCTCATGTTTTTATGACTTTGTGCCGAGTCCGCCCCTGGCGAGTACTATTCTTGTCGAAGTGCGTGGATTTTCGGAGGACAAAAAATTCAATGCCATGACCCACTTAAATGTAAAATAATTAAAAGTTAAATACCCAACAAAATTAAATTCTCTAATAGCTTCCGTCTAAGCCACGAAACGGAACGAGTAAAGGAGATAAAATATTAAGACCGTCGGAACTGAGGATGTGGGCGAATATGGGATTCAAAACTCAGTTGGTAAAGCTGGAAGCTGATACCTCTCAACCAATGGAACAGTGACGTAACTGTAGAAAATGGAATTTTACAGAAGAAGCAAAATTCTCAAATAAAATACGTTGAACCAACTTTATACCCTCAGTAATAGTGGCGCCTTACGACCTTGGTCAAAAGTTACTTCTTATCAAGATCATATTAAGTACCACTTTCAATACTTGGAATATTTCTGATAGTAAACTTTTCATTTATCTTTTTCTTACAATTGCGTCATTGTTTTCCTAAATTTTATGAGCATTTTGTCACAATTAACAATTATACGACGGTTTCGATCAGTCAGTTAAGTAAACAATTCCACAAGAAAAAAGTAAATACAAGAAAGTAAAATGAGACATAACAGTATTCAATTGACTATTTAGCAAAACGGACACAATTGTACATTTACAGCGATATGCCGCTTTAACTTGCCTGCTTTTCGTTTCACAGAGCACCATAAAAACACTTGTGACTATGTTCTCCCGGACACGAGAGACTTTCTTGTAATATCACCACAAAACCAACTTATGCATTGTTGTTCTTCTCAAATGGGATTACATTTACGTGACATTTCAACAACGACATAACTCCCACCTCCACGCAGATCATAACAAAATAATAATGCAATCTATATTTCTTCAGGTGTATTAAGGTTTTCAATAGTTCTACCCTATTTACCTTCATTCGCACAATTGAAGAGTTGCTCCATTAGATGTGCGATATGGTTCCAAGTAATAAATCCCATGTCAGAAGAGAGGCAACTGATGCATTTAAAAATCCTGAAGTGTTAGAAAGAACATACCTACTTGAATTTAATATCTAGTATCTAAGTCTTTGGTCCGTCACAAGTATTCAACTTCGTTTTCGAAGAGAGAAGTGCGATAACGAGAATAGTAATTGAGAGTAAGTGAAGTTGCAAGTTAAGTTCACACAAAACAGTTATCTAATGCAATAACATTTTATTGACTATTCCACTCGTGAAATTAAAACCAACAGTGTTTAACTATACATACAAAATGCCCCAATCACGGCGGTGTATCTCAAAACGTTTATCGCTTTTTCTATCCAACTTTTCTTAAAGCTTCTCCCTACTGGCCAATCATGTGCTATAACTTATCTATCGTAGGTGGCGGTATACTACATCCGTCGCTGTGTCGCATGCAATTTTAACATAACTTTCAGTTATTTTCAATATTTAGCGCATCTTGGAATTGTGTTGGACATAATTTCACCCGTAGAATAGTCCTGTTAAATACCGCTTGTGCTATGGAAATCCTCAGATAAATACTCTCCTCGCTTCGCGAGTCGGGAATTTATCGACAATTTCCAAAGCACTCGTGGTATTATAATAATCCCACTGTCACAACAGTCAAAAATGGTATCAAGAAAGCAAATTGAAAATGGTTCAAACGATTCCTTTGGTGGGGAAGAAATTCAAATAAAACTCAGTGAAAAGAAAATATGAAGGTTGTAAAAGGTGAATTATTTCTTGTGTGTGGTATAACAGACATTTCTTAATAATTTCACTGGTCACTTGGGAGAGATAAAGAATATTGAATGCATTTTATCAAACCATTCAATTTTTATTTGACATTTGAAATAGGTCAGTGATGTATGAAAAGTCAATTACTGTTGTCTTTGTGCACTGAACTATAGGAGGTGGCGTTTTTATTGTGATTGTTTTACCACACTACAATTTGAATAAAACTTTGGTACATTATTTCTACCAATTTACACACTTTTTGCACGGCTATTTATATATTCGTTAGTTCCTTCGAGGTACCTTCGTAATGTTTTTACTATTCTATTTCCACTACTAACACTAGGAGGATGAGTTACGTATTTATGAAGGCAATATATAAATAGAAAATCTTATTAAATCTCATATTTATTGAAGTGTCTGTCCAAAACCTGTGTCAAAAATATGCTAAACATTGTAAATTATCACAACCAAAACAATTATCGATCTGAGTACAGATATATAAATGATATGGGATGATTTTGTGTTTCGCCGAAAATAAAAAATATACGTATAACATTTGGGAGAGTCATGTATTATAATTAAATAAGTAAATATGTTATAATACAAGTGTAGCGGTATGTACTTTAACGACTTTCCTCATTGCTCTCTTTATCTTAGAGAGTTTTTGAAAGTTAAGTGAATAACATTAAGAGCTATGCGGCAATTTTGTTATCAACGGGTGAATATATAAGAAATTTCTCTTCCTCCATTGAACTGCGCATAGCAGCCCCAGGGGTTTGAGTTTGTGCACATTGTCGTGAGGGGAGTTATATTTTTGAAGTATGCAAAGTTCAACAGTGTCACATGCCACGCTTGTTACATATTAAAGAACCATGGTTAACTTCCAAGCTAAATGTTCACTACTAACTATCCACTACTATGTTCTATTCTAATCAGTTCCTATTTCGTTTCATCAGGATACGACACAAATAATGGATAGATATAACCAGACCTTGGTTATAAAATGTTAGGTCCCCGAACAACGGTTCCCCTAACTAGTTATTAATTTAACAGAAAAACGTTGTATATTTATAATATAATTTAATAATTATCCCTGAGCTCCCGGAACGCCGTTTCGTGGCGTTCCGCCAAAAATCAAGGTCTGGAAATAAATAACAAGAAAGTAGGGAAGTGTAGAATTGAATGAAACCCGGCGTGAAGGTAGTAACTCGGGGCGAGTTAACGTTTACGTATTTGTAAAGCCCAATGACCACGCACGTCGCAGAAAACCGCGTAACAAAACTTGCTCGAACAGCCGGACACGCAAGTACCTCGACGAACGGGCCACGAACCGCGCGTGATATTTCCGTCATCTTCCTTGTCCTATCGGTACCCCTTACTAACACACACCTATACTTACTTCTACTACATTACCACAGATGGCAGGAGACCAGTAGGGAGCTTTGAACTAGTCACAAAGAGATTGCATGTTTAATTATCTGCATTCGTTTACCGATGCAAATAAGTTTTCTAAAGCTAGGGCACGAAAATGTCTAGTTTTTCAAAGTTTGCTAATCTCGCTCTTTTAAAATTTTATTACTTATTTTGTTTTATTTTTTAACATTTATTCATGTATTCATTTATTCATCATTATTTATAGTTAAAATGTTGGTAAGGGATTCTGGAGCTCAAGAAAACGTGCGTAGATGATGTCACCATCAGTTTTCACTGTTTTTTTGACTAAATAAATCAAATCAAGGGTATGTTTTTATAATTGAAATTTCTACAGGTTGGTTTTCACCGGCCGTTCGAAACGCCTCCAGCCGTCGGGCTCCGCGAGGCCCCGTGGCGGAGCGCTGCAAGCGGCGGCGCCTGGGAATCGCGCGCCGTCCGCGGCGAGCGGCCCCTTCGCCGGCAGGCCAAGGAGAGGGGAAATTTATTCTCCGTGGCGTGCGCTGACCTACATGCGTACGCGAAGGCGCAATGGGCCGCAGCCGCTCTCCGCCGATCTGGCGGCGCGCAGCCTGGCCTTCCTCGGCCACATCCCGAGGCGAAGACACGCCGCGCCCGCTCCGCGCCCGCTCCGCGCGCGTTACCGCATCAGAGTCAGGGCCGCCGGCTCGGTGGGCGAGGGGCGAACGAAAACACTCCGCCGCAAGCGATGCAATTGTCACGATATTAGGCGAATTTTTAAATAATAATAATAATAATAATAGTACGATAATAATAGTAGTAATAACAATAATAATAGAAATAATAATAGTACTAATAACAATAATAATAGTAATAATAACAGTAATAATAGTAGTAATAACAATAATAATAGTAATAATAACAACATTACCAAATGTGGCAATGCCGTACGATCAAAACGTCGTAACCAAGGAGGTAGAGAAACGTCTTAAATACAAGAGTTTGGAAATCAAGATCTGCCCAATGTGGGGCGTGAAAGCACAGGTCGTGAATTAGAGGAATAATAACAGCATTCCATTTATTGATTATTTAATTTCCGGGCGGGTCAACAGCTAAAGATATTTGTCGTGTAAGTGTAGTATATATTACATTTTTTGAAGGTGGAGGTGTTCCTTCCCGCAAATACGTGAGGTCCGGAGCCGACCTACATGTCTTCTTGGGATTCCTCCTCCAGGTATCTCCCCACGGGATAAGCTCTAAGCTTCCGATTGGTCTTTCGATGTGTGTGGTAGTATAGTGCATGTGTGTTTATCGGGGAAGAGGAAGGAACAAGCCAAGCATAAAGAAAGAAATATCGTCGCGGTGCGTAGCGTGTTAGAGTATCGTTCCGTCATTCACTTCGTATTAATCCACGAAACCACGGAAAACTACAAATATGAGCAGAGAACATAGGTGTGGTCGAAAATCCGTGCCGCGGCAATACCTAGACAAACGGGCCACGAACTGCGCGCGATAGCGCGATATTTCCTTCTTTTTCCTTGTACAATCCTCAACACTTACATACATCTCCACTTACTTCTACTACACCACCACAGACGTCGGGAGACCAGTGGGATGCTCGTACCCAAGAATCTCCCAGTTAGAGAAGTGAATAAGTAACAGTTGTTGCGACTCAGCCATCTCGGTAATAACATCGATTGATTGATTCTCTGTCGGTTTATGTCAGATAGGCTCGCTTTCCATGGTCACGCTCTTGCATTCGATTCACGGTGAGGGGAAAAAAGTCTTAAAAATGACCCCGTCCTTGCAGATGTAATTGTGAGAGCTCTTCCCTTCGTAACAATACCAAATAAGTAAGCAGCATTGGTGTCGAAAGCCAATTCCTCCTTAGTACTTCATGAATGTCTGCAGAAAGAAGTCTGTGCAATGTACAACATTTGCTGCGCTTGCAAACGAGTCCCTTACTTGGTAGAAACGAAATGCATATTGTATTGATTAATTTATTGATTTAGTGGTATTTTACTCTATTCTCTGATATATTATCTTCATGCGTTCAAACAATCGGGGAAAAGCTTTTTCGAAATTTGAATTTTTGAGATTTTTTAAAATTGCCTTTAAGCGAAATTTACGCACACCTGCTTTTTTTAATTGTATGTCGCCTAATATAAAGAACTAAGTTTTACTTTCCAGCCATACGCACGTACTTCATCCCTATGTTACGTACTTTACCGAGAGAGATGGCTCAATTCGTGACTCTGCAGTCCCTCGATCCTAGATTCGAGTCCCAACGGCGAAAGGAATTTCGACACTAGTTCGGAGAATTCTAGCGGCCGACTGCTATGATCGATAGATTTCCGTATTTTCTTAGATCAATACCAGGCGAATGCAGGAGCAGTACCCTAACAAACGGGCCACGGACAGCGCGCTATCTTACCTTCTTTGTCCTATCCTCATCTTTTACACACACTTACACTAATATGCACTACACTACCACACATGCCGAAAGACCGGTCGGGACCTTAAAGCTTGTCGCGGCTGGGGCAGTGCCTCGCTGGTGAGAGATACCTGGTTGGGGAAAACTCCGCTAGACGACAGTTGGTCGGCGCCGGGTCTCCCCATACAGCGAGTGAAAAACCATCGCCACCTCCTGAGCAAAGCATGCGCTACAATTAGGAGACCAATGACACTAGTAATTGACGTGCCCGGAATCACTAACAAGAACTACAGACTTGCATACCAAAGAAGAAATATTTTAATGTGCTGCGGCAAAAATCCCCTTTAAAGAGCAGATTTAATTTACGTAAAAATATCTATCACAGTTCTAAGAAGACGACAAAAATTGAACTTTGGAAAGTTTAGAGAGTTGAAAGAAAATGAGATATGTGGCATTTTAAATTTCTTCGTTCCTTCTGAGGAAACAGTTTAATAAAATAATTAAAACCATATTTTAGAACATTTTGAAAGAGGTTTTGAAGTTTCATGTAAAGTATCTCCCAAAACAAACAATCCATATCAAAATTCCATGGCCTTCGATTTGACCAAATGGTCAGAGAATATCAATTTTTAAGAAACTCGTCTGAACGATTTACGAGCTAGCGTTGATCACAGACAGAAGTTTTACGGACAATCTATATTTCAGTATCAAGGACCAACAAAATGTGGGTTGTGACTACACAACCTGTTAGAGGAAGAAATTTATTACATACTATGAGAACAATGTTTATCCATATTGGCGATATCATCGCCCCATAATACGAGTGTTTCCATCGAAAATAGCCTATTTTTGCCGCTGCAGTACAATAATAATTTCTATTTATTACTTAGTAGTATGGCGAAAAGAAAAAATACACATTTAAGTACCTTCACGGACAATGTTTTGAAAATATGAATATTTATTGCTTTTTTCTTTAAGCAAATGCAATTTACATTTTCTCTCAAAAACGGTTGCGATATTGTATTTATTTCTCAAACCTTTTTTTTCGTTCATCCGTACTTCTAAGTAGTATATTGTAGAGAAGGTAATGCTGCGGAAAAAGAAGCGATTTTTTGACAGAAAATCTCATATTGGCGAGCCTTGAAATGAAACGTATTGCAGTACATTTTATGCAAATAATAAAATGAATTAAAAAAAAGTGTGATGGAAAATCGGAATTTTTCGAAAATACCACATTCGCAAAAATTCCTTGCTGGATCCTCCATTTTCGAGAAAGTTAAGGCAGTAAGTTATTGCCCTATATCAATATGCGTGAATAAAATATTTTCAAATATCATTTAGAAAAAATCATATATTTCGTTAAATAAGTCTTTCGATTATCTATTGAATTCGATATTCTATTGAAAAAAACTGTCTGTGGTCTTATTTTCGTTAAAATTCCTGATTGTTTGAAAATTTCAAAACAATTTTTTCGGCATCTTCAAAGAAATACAATATTGGAGATATTCTTTATTTCTTATTTATGCAGCAAAAACCGGTAAGAAATTGGTAGAGGTTCTATTTTTGTCGAACTCTCTGTATTTTTGGAAATTGCAAAAAATCAACGTTGCAAAAGTACAATATTGATGATAAAAATGTTTTCTTAAAATTTGTTCTAAAAAGTAAATCGTTAAATAAGGTCATCTACAATTTTACAAACAAGTACAAACCACGCAAAACAACTCGTTTTTTACTTTACCGTATACATCCGTATGTACGGAGTAATATACGTAGTGCAGGAAAAGGTATGTAATGCTGCGAAAATCGATTTCGACATTTCAACGCAAATAAACGTTTTGAGTTTCTCTGATACCGAAAAAAATTGTTTTTCTTAAAAAATACATCCATCTGTCCGTCTGTGAACACCACTAGTGCCTAATCACAAGTAGTATTTTTTTCCAAAATTCTCCAGTTGATCTGGCTCGACTCAAGGCGCTGCGATTTCGAAAAATGTACTTCAAAATTTCGGGGTACTTTACATGATGCTCCCGGATATTTTCAAAATTTTCTCAAAAACGGTTCCAATTGTTTCTTTAAGTTTCTTGTAAAATTAGTGTAAAACACACATAATTTTCGAAAATGTCAAAATACATAAATTTTCGGGCGTCTTCCTACAACTACAAAATTATAGCTAGAGAGTTTTCCTTTGAATAAAATTTGTTCACCATAGTGAGTTCTTTCATTAAGCTCATGTAAATATTTTTTTTAATTCTAGTACTTTTCGTGCAATATGTGCGACTTTCAAAGAATAACAAAAACAAGGTTTTTTCAAAAACGGCTTAAATTTTTTCTTTAAACTTTTAGTAGGAATAGTGTTAGATGTACTCTTTGAGATGACATGGACATCAGTTTGCTCTATTCTTTTATTTGTTTGTTTTTTTCAAAAAATTACAAACACGAAATTTGTTTGACTTGTCTCCCATGTTGTTAATATTTACTTTAGTAGCGATTTATTCACATTATTATATTTATGAGTACATGTGCTTTAAATAATGTCATATCTAGTTTCACGAAAACTCAAAAGTTTTCTGTGACATTAATTCCCAATTCCGCGTTTTCAGAAACGCGGAAACGCCATTTTCTCTAAATCAATTCCAAACTTTTAAAAGAAAAATGCCACTTAGGACGAAGGGTTTTACTGTTCTTTAATATTCTTGAAATAATATTTCGTTCTATTATTAGGAAATATAATTTTTTTTAATTTAAAAAAATGTTCTTTGGGCGGCGACTGATGGCACCTGGGTAGAGTATGTGGAAAGTCTGAATAGCTAGTCAAGATAAAAGGAAATAGAAAGCTATTATGGGAAAGTCTATGCCATTCTGTAGCACCACTACTTTTAAAACGAGTTGACTTCGCGTAATTTGTACTTTGTAATTTGTACGCGTAAGTTGAGGCAATTTATTAAAAATTTTCAAAAACTGTTTTAAGTTTTAAAAGTTGTTTTCACGACTAAAGCAAAAGACGCTTAAAACTGGTCTCACTTTCATTTTAAGCTTAATTTTCAAAAATTGCGTAAGTTAGAAATAATGAAAGAAATATGTGCTGCTGTTTAACCTCTAGTTTCTTACAAGAAATTTACCTTCCAATTTATGTTTCAACTTTTACTGTTACCCCCAACACATTGAAATTTGCAAAAGATTCAAATGTTTTTGACCCTATCACAAACATAAATGAAGATACAGATTGTTTCTTCAAATGGAATTAGTTCTCTGCACATAGTTCGTTAATTAATATTGTGTACACATGTTTTAAACATGCTAGTATTTCCCGCATAATTTTAAGTGAAATATGCACAATCTTAAAAATTGTTGTTTTCAAAATCTTTGAAAAAATTATGAAAATTTTTTTTTTCCAAAAGGGCTTCAAACTGTTTCATTAAATGTTTTATACCGGTAGAGCTAAACTTACTGATTAACACGACATAAACGCTAGTTTGAGTACTTTTCATTTTTTTAAACTATAAAAATGTATATTTAAATGTTTATCATGTCATTAAAAGTTACATTTCAAGTGATTTTTATGATTTATTGAATTTGTGAAGGCAAGCGCTTTACGTGATATCTTAGTCATTATATCTTATCATAAATTCCAGTTTTTTGTAAAACTTTGCTCAAAATATTTTGTTTTCAGAAACGTACAAATGACATTTCGACGGCAAAATAGCTCTTCATTTTTCGAAGAAAAGTTAATACTAACCCTCTTATATGATATTCTTGAAGTTTTATTTCAGTTCTATCTTCATGGGAACTAAAAATTCAGATGATTAAAAAAGTATACGTGGTTAGATAAAAAACAAGATTCTCACAAGAAACATTTCATGAAAGTAAAGCAAACCTTAATGTTTAATTGATACCTGCAGTAAATATTACTATCTATAACAATTTCTGTAGAGTTAGTTAATTTTGAGAAAATTTTCCATTGTGAATCTGATGTTGATAGAATTTTTAGCAAAAGTACCTTTTGTTGCTTTGTTACGACGACTATGTTGCATTGTGATTATTGCATTGCGTACGACTGCCACGAAAACGAATCGAGTCACAGTCGTTTAGATACATAGATTAAATGCTTCAAAGAATATTATAGGCGGCGTATGCCTAAAAAAGTTAGCTTTAGTTATGAGTGTTATCAAATTATTTTTGTACATATCCGTAGCACGTTTACAAATCGTATGGTCAAGTGATTGTGCCTCGTGTGAGCTTCGGTTAGGCGAGCCCATTTACGTTGACACTAAAATCATCATGAAACAATCGCACTGAAATCATATAATATTCTGTAGGTATAAAACATATATTTACTCGTAGCCAAAACTTCTTTTCTAGATACCCCGATTAGGCACAAGAGGGCAGTATAGAGGCAACATCTCGAAAAAACCTTCTTAGGAGTACGGACCAGTGACTTATGCTAGGTGATTGCCCACACAATTGATCACACGCCCTGTGTGTGGGGGAATACCATCAACTGTCACAATGCCGAACCCGCGTTTAACATTGCCCTTAGGCGCTGATGGCTATGAGAACATAACAGAATACCTTCTGGGAAAACGTTGCATGAAACATGTTGGACGTCAGAGTGAAGTGAACAGCGTAGCACGTCAGATTAACATTTTTTTAAAATTTTTTATTCTCAGGAATAGTAATATAGTAACATAATGTAAGCCTACAACTTATTTCTTAGGACTTTATTCGAACACAGTGAGCGCAAGAAGCTAAAGTCAAAAGAGGCCGTGTTCTACATGCAACGTTCAATGGAACAGGTATTCAACTATCAGTCTAAATTTTAGCGCATCTCCAGTAAAAATAGTAGTTTGCGTAACAACGTCGCGAAACGCGTCGAGTTTGTCGTCCCAGCGTAGCGCGTAGTTTGTTTGTTAGGACTTGGTGTGTCGGCCCGTGTACGGACCATGGCCTACCAGCGACGTCCCGGACTCGCGATCATGGATTAAAGAAGTACGTGTGGTTGGTACGAGGACTTCCCCACGCCGTATTCTGATCTTCTCAATCTGACAAGAAAATGTTCTTGTCACACAGCAACATATACTGGGATATTGCAAGTAAAACGCAGACTATAAGCTTGCCTGACCGGGAATCTAACCCGGGATCGCGTCCGGAAAAGCGAGCACGCTGACCAATTAGCTAAGCTGCCAGGCAATGTGCCAAGTAAAAGAATACAAATTAAATATAAAATACTTTACTTCTACAAAAGTAAAGGAATTCCTGTCAGTATCATAACACTACTCTTTGTAAATAATAAACAAAGACGTCGTGAAGACGATACACAAATGCGAATCGTTACAGATGTTTCGCATATGCTTCGCGATGTTTGACACACGTTTCTCGATGTTTAGTTCTTTGTAAAAAAAATAGTATTTCGCACGCAAAAAACAAGCACGAAAAACCGCGTTTCACCCACGACGTGTTAAAAATGATATTTTCTGAGTTTCATCAAACGATATTCATAAATCAGAGTTTTGATTCAGCATACGGTTCCCATTTTTTCAGTAAAAATCTGACTGATTTATTCTGTTCTCTGTTGGTTTGCATGTGTCCGTCTTTAACCGATCTGCATCCAAAAACTGCATTAGAGTGGCTTACTATTGATTGATGATTATGATTAAACCATTTTTAAACCATTACTATCTCTTCCAAATATAACATTTAAGTACTCTAATCATTCTCATTAAATAAATTCCAAGTGTTTTAGTTACCTCTATCAATGGCTTACTTACCCCACGGTGAGGATAGTTCGATCCCCAGTTCGGATAGACTCCGACTGTAGGAGCTCCGTTGTCGGACAGAAACACAATGATTGAGTTTTGTAACATGTTGCGCCTCTGAAGAGCTTGCACCACTCGACCCACAGATTCATCAAGTTTAGATACCATAGCTGCAAAGATCAAGAAAATGATATAGCGAAAGACAGACATTAGATTTATTTGACGAATTTACCTGAATGTATCTTTGATTTATATTAAAAGGTTGATTTAAGCGTTTGCAAAAGAAAAAGTTAATAATTTGAGTGATTGCAATCTTAAAAAGTACTAGATTCGGAATTACAAATCGTGTTTCCTTAAATGTGTTTTTTGTTTAAACCATTAGGAAAATATAAGCATAAATAAAATGTGTTTATCCATTTTATGGCATCAAATAAAATAAAGACAATAGCAGCTTAACATATTCCGTATTGTTTGTCAATAATTGTACACATTTTCATCACATTATCTCAGATGTTGGCTTCACAATTAAGTATGATTAGGTTTCGTGTTTAGTATATGCCTAACACTATTGCGAGTCCGTAGCTCTTAAGCATTTATAATTATTACAAATGATTTCTGAGCTGGGCAAAGAATCTCAGATCACTAAGCTATTCAAAGAAATACATGTGTTTCGTAGCTCTGTAGTCACAATAGTAGCAAACATTTACGTAACAGGAAACTTATGCGTATTTCTTTTTAATTGCCAAGCGAACAACAGTTGCGAGATGAAGACAAACATGTGTATAATTACCAACGATGAAAATATTCTTTGTGAGAATCTGTTCGGAGAATTAATTGACCCTCTCGGCAACTTAAGTAATAGAGCCCCTGAGCGTAAACAAGGAGATCCGGATATGTTTCTCGGTCGGGGCAGGCTATTCTTTGAATCATTTCAAACATCATTTATAATTTACTCAGTAATACTCTTACAAATTATATAATTATTATCATTCGCTACTGACTACGCAACACATTCTCTCTCTGGGGCCCAGTTGTATTCTACCCGGGAGAGATCAACGTGTGGAATTATGGGGATCAGCCTTTGGACTGCATCCCTTGGTTAAGGCAAGGTTGTTAGCCTTGAATATCAGTTAGAGAGAGTTAGGATATTATTATTATTGCTATTATTATTATTATTATTATTAAATTTATTATTATTGTTACTACTACTATTATTATAGAGTCATGATGAGCGGTGAAACGACTAGGATGTGTATATATATATATATATATATATATATATATATATATATATATATATATACAGAGAGAGCGAGAGAGACAGAGAGTATGTGTGTGTGTGTGTGTGTGTGCGTGTCAGAATAAATGTTACAAACTTCTAGGGCACGTAGATGATTCGAAAATGATCTCGTTTTGCAAAACAACACGTTCAAGGAGATATCATGTACCTGCTGATCATTTTCACACGCGGCTTGTCTATAATCAGGGACAAATACTATATGTATCAATGCATATAACTCCGATATACATATCTCAATTTCTTACTATATGTTATTTGCTGAAACGTTATCATTGTTGACATGCGTACATGCCCTAAACCTTTTTAACGACTCCTCTCCATGCCCTAAGAGTGTACAACCTTTACGGTTGAATATCCTGTGTGTGCATTTGTGAATTATCCATTTGTAACATTGACACGAACGAGTGAAGTGTCTGTGCGCCACCTACCGGCGTACGTGCGGCGGTTGGGGTCTGCGATGTAGCCGAACTTGTCGATGACGCTCTGCGGGGCCTCGAGCAGCTTCCCGCGGTTGCCGGCGTGCGGCGCCAGGTGCGCCAGGTAGAGGAAGAGCGGCTGGCGCACGTCGTGGTTCTGGATGAGGCGCACGGCCTCCTCGGTGAAGACGTCGGTGGCGTAGCGGCCCACCAGGTCCCACGCCGAGCTCAGGTTGCGGCGCAGGTCGAAGCCGTTGTACTCGCCCTCCGGGTACTGCGGCCGAAGCACAACACCCTTCATTCCCTCTCTCACGACTCCGTGAGGTTAATAAGCACGAGGAAGGAAAGAATCGACGCTTTTCTGAAATACTATTGTGTCGCAAAAAATGTTTTGTACAAGAGAGCGCAAATTTAATTTTCACGTAACTTCATGAGCTTTCTATTAATTGACTATAAGGAATATCGCATTACAAGTTATATCAGAAAATTATGTCTCTTGCTTTTTTAAAATATTAAAATATATGTTCCAAACCCCTGAATTGTTATTCCATAAAAATAAATTGGGATCTCCGTCCATTAAATAGTGATGCACCTGTACCCAGTGACAATTAGTACAGAGTCAGATATAAATATTTTTTTACATAAAAACAGTATTTATGTTGGGCCAGTTCACCTTAAAATCTTCAGGTACAACAATATTTCAGAAAAGCGACGGTTTGACATGTTATAAGATCCTACTCTGCTACTGTAAATCGAAGTATATAAGGACATACCGGCGCAGAAGAATATAAAATAAAGAAACTGAAAGATATTGTCAGAGTATCGACTTTATTCTAGGGTAGGTAAGAACCAAAATAATTGTTTAATGTTCTGCTTGTTTGACATTTTTTTGTTTTAAAAAGGTGTGATTTAATAATTTTACAATTAATTTTTAAAATTGGACTTCCTAAGGTTACTTGAAATGTATTCTAATTTTGAATCACCTATTGTGTTAGAGAAATTAAATACTGGATTAGGGTTTTAAAATAATAAATATTGAATAAAATTAAAGGTTTTACTTGATGAAAATAATGAAGATTACGGCAATTTAAATGAATGTTTATGGAATCGACATCGAAGACGTCGTGGATTACTCAACGTTTTACCAAGAATGAATGTCAATAAGCAAACTAGACCTGTAATTGATAAGTAAAACCAGTTTTATATTTGTATGAAGTCTAGAGGAACTACGTTGAACTCTACACATTATTGAGTAACTGGAATGAAATAAGCTCATTCCGTAATATTTTAAAATGTATTTTGGTTAATTTTCAAAGGTTTAAAATTTCTTAGTTTCAAGTTCGTTGTTTTTTGTATTGGTCATGTATAACTTTTGTTGGTCTTAATATTGGTTCGAATATCAACAAGATACATAATGGCATGAATCTTCACAATGACGTCTCCATGTGTGCTCTACATGATCAACAAAGAGTGCTGTTGTACAACTTAAAAACTTAGTATATTGAAAGAAAGTGGAGTTGTTTGGAAGGAGGTACTTACGGAATCCTGGAGCACGTAATCGTAGTAGCTGACGAAGCCGCTCCAGAAGCCCATGTGGGAGTCGAAGCCGCGGTAGGTGGGCGTGAGTTCCTTGCGGTGGTAGCCCAGGTGCCATTTGCCCACGGCGCGCGTCGTGTAGCCCAGCTCCTTCAGGTACTGGGGCAGAAGCTTACCCTCCGGCAGACCGCGAGGTTCAGCCGCCAGAATAGGGTAGCCCTGCATGCCTGCAGCCACACATGTTCGTTCGTGGTGAACATTGGCAATCAATATGTGGCAGGAAAATGCATTTACGGACATTTACAATCAAAACATTGCACGAAAGTTCGCGGCGTGACTAATATCCCCAAAAGAGGAAAATGATCTAGCGTTATTCAATAAAATAAAGCAAATAAAATGTCTACAATATGATGTATTAGAGCAGCTGTAAACAAAACCAGTCCATCACATTGTTTCTCAAAGTAAAGAAAATAGTGATATGGCAGCAAATTTCGCACAGATGTATCGTATAATGGATACAATGTGAAAATTTAATCTTGAAGAGAATTTAAAATGCCAAAATTTCAGCGTCTCTGACTGGGAAGCCCCTGGTTTCGAGTCTCGACAGTGGCGGATTTCGTAGATAAGCTAGTTAGCTACGTCGAATGCAGCCGTTGCCTGGATCGGAATTGTAGCGAGCAACTGCTCTCATTGGACATTTTTCGGAGTTTCTCCGATGAATATCAGGTCATGTGCTGGAGCAGAACCCTAACAAACGGGACACGGACTCCACGTGATGTATCCCTGCATCATCCTTACCCCTGCCACTCCCCCCCCCCATACACACATATTTACATGCTGAATAGTATCATACTTGTTGGGGAACTCGTCGGGAGCTTATAGTTTGTCCCACTGATGGAGATACCCGGAGAGTGAAAACCCCGCAAAACCCCTTCGCTTTTTTTCGCGCAACCCGCTCAGTGTAGGCAACCGACGTCACACGCCCAAATGGCAATGTGGAATCTGAAGATGTTACGACTAGTCAGTCCCAGGTGGCGCTGATAACGGTGCGGCGTTTGAGCGGTTTAGTCGGACGTCGCCTGTCGAAACGCCCCTCCATTAGCGAGTTCTTTAAGCTAGCTCGGAGTTTAGGGTAAATATCATTATTTTTATTTTACGATCTTTTTATCATACGATCTTTTCGTTTCCTGCCTGAATTGGATATTCGAATATATTGACAGCTATGTATCATAGAACTCACACAGCGTTCAGTTAGTGTAGTGGTTTGAGAAGTACTATGATTGTAACGTGATTTGAAGGGTTTAAGAGAGTAAGTGACATTTTGAGGGGTAAAAAGTTATAGTATATTTGAAAGTTATACTAGACCCTCAGTACCTATTACATAGTAAATCTTCGGTGACTGAAAGTTTAAGTACTTTTAGGATTTGTTGTGCAATCCCTGTAAAGCAGTTATGCTGGTCTGTGGAAATAAATAAATAAATAAATAAACAAAAAAACAGGATTTGTTGTTTCTGTTGGAGGGAAAGTAGTCTAAAAGACCCGTTGTCTTTTGCTGATTACTAGAACACGCATTCAGGCACAATGAAATGTTAAAATAGCTACTTGTTATTTCCGGTAAGAATAGTGCATTACAGTGTATTATTTTTACATCAATTAATACTGTAATAAAAGAAGAATGACGAGGGTAACATGACCAATCGGAGAGAAATTAAATGGATCAGAATAAAAACATTGAACTTATTTCACAATGCCAATTAATTTTAAATCTTAATGATGATGTAAGATTTACATAACCCTCACCGGGAAAAGATTTACTGAGGAGAGCAGGCAGCACTTTTATACTTAAATTACTGAGTCCATATCTTTAAATTAGTGTATGAAGTCGAAGATCCTTTAAAATCTACTGACGTTTTCGTCACGTGCTATTATGATTTCCATAACATGTTACCTTATCTTCCTGACCTAAGGATAAAAATGAAAAGAACAGAAAACCAAATAGCATTCGGCCAGCACGACAATCAGTTCCAAAATGAACCGTTGCTGGAGATGATTGGATTACTGAAGACGGTTGCGATGTTGAAAGTATTTTATTTGGCGTGTTTAAAGATAATTAATGCAAAAAGAGTATATACAAATAATAATTTTATCAAGTTATCATTGTTTAACAGTTGAAGTAATTGTCAGTTTTCATTATTATGACATGCGTTTTGTGCTGTACTTAAGAAAAAATAAAATACTGAGCTAAAAGTCAAATTGAATTATAAACTTTATTAATAAAATTTATCTGATTTATAAAAACAAAGAGCATTTTCTACTCTTATACACAGTCAACTTTCATGTAATAATTTGATCATAATTTTATGTAATCATCATTACGCTGAATGGTTTCAGAACATGAGTTTGTCACTTATACTACTTTTCGTCTTACGCCGTACGGTGCAAAGTAGTCTAATACTCATAAACACATACAATATTTTTAGATCATAAAGTAATTGCAAAGTAGTAAATACGTAAAAAACAGCCAAGTTGATAATCCTAAAACTGGCTATGATAAAGCGTGTTAATACATTTCTTTAAATGTATATTTCAGGTTGAACTTTAATTGAAATTATCTCAGAAAGTGAAAAATTACAGTATTTTGTTCTGGTCCCTACAATTATTTACTGTAGTATTCCTTATCTGTGTTTTGTACAAAACACTATACTTGTATATACCCAACTTTGAAGAAGACATTTTTCTTTAAAAATCTTCGAAAACAATAGTATAATTATTGTTTACTCTATAATTTTATCAATTAAATTTTCATAAAGTAGAAGGCATATCAATGAGCTGTCCATCAAACTATGAAAGTTTGCTTTATATTGACGTGTGGAAATAAAATTATTTTATAATTTTTAAAACGTGTAAAACGTATTTCACTCTCTTTAGACGTCTTTGTTGTGGTGTTTCCAAAATCCTACAAATTTTCAGTATTTTCTATTCGTATAATAAAGAGTAAATATTAATGGACATTTCACTTTCTTCAAAGACCTCCCATTTATGTGTACACTTCTAGTTAATTTTATTCCCTGTCACTGCGCCACAGACTCTACAAGCGCACTAGATAGAGAGGTGTTGAGTTGATGTATGCAAATAAGCCGGCCGTTCTTCACGCTTTGCGTCGCCGTATTGTAGAATAATTATTTATGCATCACGGGCATTATAAGGATTCAAACGACCCTGTGACGACAAAAATATATCCTTTCGCCCGAGAGCATTAGAACGAGTTAACGCCCATGTTGCATATAATATTTTATTTTTTACCGAAATTGAATAGTTCAGATTTACTTATTAACTACTTAACTAGATGTTAAATTGACTCGCTTTGTCTTTTCATATTTTCTCTCAATAATTTCCTTTCCTTATTCCTTCTCACGATTTCCTTCACAGGAAAACATGTGGCATCATTCAACTGTCTTTATATTTTTTTCGTAACCACGATCCTCTCAATCCAGGTAAGATATGAAACGTATATCGAGCACCATATCAAAGACAATAACGTATCAGTAATATATACTTTTTTTTCACAACACATCGAAGCCCCAATTTCAGCTGATATTAGAGAATACAAAAAAGAAAAGTGCAAATAAGGCAATATTAATAAATCATAACGCTCCAAGAGAGTATAAAAAAGGAAAACATAATAAATTCAAAATCAAAAAGGAGAAACTATATAATGGTGAGTCATAATGAACTATTATATACTTATTTAACTAAGTTTCAATATTTATTAAAAGTGTTGTTATACTCACAATGCGAAATACTGGAATGTAATTCCCACACATATTATTCCATTTCCCACCTAAGAGATACTAAGGCTGATAACATAACACGAAATGTTCCTCATTCCAAATGAAAATACATGATTTAGTAATGAGATGTTTATTGATAAGCGATGGCGTCTCAAACAAATCATAACTGGCACTTTAAGAAAAGACAGGTAATGGAGCCATCTCGCTGTGACAAATGGCTACACTCTCGACCGCTGTGACCTTGCCAGTTAGACGCAAGAAGGCCCCAAATCCCTGTGACGACTGTGTTGCGAGCTAAATGAACACTTTGCTTAAAATCCTATTAAGAATAATAAGTGAATTACAAAGTTACACTTGTACGATAGCAGGAGCAATCAAATACTTATTTTTCTCGTAAAATCCTATTACAAGGAAATTATACATTCTCGTCTCATTTACTAAAGCATTTTTTTGAATAGGCAATGAATGTATCAGAAGTGATATGTGAGAATCTACTCTCTCCCAGCTGTCAAAACGTTTTCAACCCACAAGTCCATATTTTCATCATCTCCCTAACGTGATATCAGGGAGTTCCAAAGATTAGAACTAAAGGAGCTTCGAGTTATAGGCATGTAGCGGAATCACTTTCAATACAACTTAATTAAGAACGTCTATCATTATCTTGAAAAAATGAAGGATATGATATAGTGAGGCAAAATGATGTATATGCCATCTGCAGACATTTCATGTGATAATTTCACTCATTGACTCATTTCATGAGTTTGTTAGGAAAAGTATCCTTTTCTCTTTGTGGCTCCACCCACTTACTCCATTCTCCCAAAGCGGCGCAGGAAACCCAATATGTCACAGAGAGCATTTTAGCCAGAAACTAGATGAAGGATATAGGGACTAAAATTCTCGAAATGCATCAAGAATTTACACAATTCACCATTTACATCGTATACGTTTCAGAGATCTTTTGTGTAAGTGCCGATCCGTTGACAATTTAAGAAAGTATTTCCAAAGAAACGTATGCCATGAAACGCAAGTTTTTACGGAGGTAACAATATTCAGGTATTCACATTCAATCTTATAGTTGAAGACAGAATTTAATGGTTTTGGATACCATTTCACAGGGGGAGAACAGATTACTTTAATACAAATTACAAATAGCACAATCACTAAGGAGCGACGTCTGAAAAATTCCTCTAAAACGCAGGAATAGAGATACGTAACATTGGAAATAAACACTTCAGTTCTAAGAACTTCCCAAAATACTAACAAAGTTACAAAAACAATAGGGCACCCTCTGAAGGAAGCAAATTACCACTTGCGCCAAGGCTGTCACGTCGACAGTAACAATCTCATTATTTCTTCTTGTATTTCGTGAAACAAATCACGCAGAGACTTCGTGTTCTTGGCCTTGAAAGATCTGTTGAACGTCTCAGACATCCTTTACCTCAGCAAGTTCAATCGAAATATACAAATCAAAATATATTTTCCAACGTTTGTTTTGAAGTACTGTTTTCGCTTATATTCCTCAAAAATTAGACATTTGATCCATTCCTCTTGCCAATGTTTATAATCAATTGCCAGAAAACAGAAAATTTATCGTTTAAATTGTTTCAACTTTCTGTAGTAAACAGAAGAAGAATGTCTCTAATTATAAAAAAAACTTGATTTTATGAGTAGACAACTTAAACTAAATGTTACAATTCAATTCATTGTAGTCCAAAGTAAAACGTTGAAAGAGTTAAAATATTCAATAAATGAAACTACATTAACATTTCATAGCAAAAAATATTCTACTTTAAGATTTATTGACCAAAAAAGTATTATAAAGATCTACATGTACTATTGAATCTATTATAGAGACGTAGTTAAATGTTACGTGTAAAATTCTACAACTGTGTCTTATAACAATATTTCCTTCAAGCTTTGTATAGAAGTCAAAACAACAAAATGCTAAAGCACTGCTCTTCTCAGTATCAGAATGCATTTTCTGTATTTCACCAAACGTATACCATGAATTAATCAATCATAGTATTTTTTTAAAGTTTTATTACAATTCGTACCAATGTTCTATAACAATGGTCTACAAAAACCATTTTTTGTAACAAGAACAAAATACGCTGTTTATGAAAGATAATTTACCTCTGAATTCAGATCTAATTTCTACATTTCTGTTTCGGCCTCAGTTTTCATGTGATGGTTTTTTGTAATTGGGAGATCTTCTTATTGTGTGACACGCTCTAATAACAACAGATCCTCGGTATGTCAAAAGTGAAGAGGAGGTTTAGAATGTTTCCAACGAGGCTTGAAATGTTGGGTCAGCTTGGATATCTGCTCCTGTATTCTGAATGTTCGTCACTGTAGCACTCATCTTCATTCACTGTCACGATCTCAGGACGAAGTGGTACGGACAATTCTTCACTGTGACATACACGTCTTATACCAGATGGTAAATACTGATATTGCACAGTTTTCTTCGTTTTTGAGATGATTCCAACTATTTGTGACAGACAAAAGACACAGTCACAGACAAAAAACCAATTTGTTGCGTGATCCCTTGGTTCCCTTCAAATCATGGGAATAGCAAAGAGAACGTGTCGTGAACCTTTTAAATAGCATGTCAGGGGTGTAACTCACCACACACAGCAAATACGGGAGGACAATTTCTTGTCCTGGTCGCCTACCCTATACCCGTTTCATAACACTTCCTTCTCAGAGGAGTAAGGTTCGGTTTTTGCGATTAATACAATGCATGAACCTTCACAAACATAGAACAATAAGTAGGCAAACCCAAGACGCTTTTCAACCTGTCAGATCTCTCAATGCTGAGTCGCAATTGGCAAGAAACACAAAGCGATTCTATCTGTTCGAGCATGTTGCCAATCCTTTTTCATTTTCAAAAGAGGAATTTTATGAATTCAGTGTTATGTATACATGTTTCGATTGTTCCTGAGCAATTACATCTGCAGAATAATTAAATGAAACTACAGTAAAATAACCAATATGCAACATTTTCAAACATTTCCATAAAAAGAGAGTAGCGTGTAACAAGATAACTGAGCCAGATAGGGAAAAACTTATTTCATTTTCGAATTCAGTGTCTAAGTCTTAGCTATAAACAAAGTCCATATTCTTTGTTAGAAAAATGCTGTTGAATTGATGCCTTATTACGAAACACGGGCCATCAGGTCTGCTCTTCCGTCCGATCACGCAAATTTCGCTACGGCCCTTTCACCAACTAGCGGAGTAAGGAGGTATTTCTTGGGCGACGAACAGGCGACTTGAATTTAGCTCAGAGGCGTCATTTAGGCTTGAGGATCTTTTACATGCAGTAAATCTACTAACATGGGCCAGCTAGCTTTGCTTCCTCCCCGAGTGAAGGCGGGCGAAATATTTTTTCCACGGCTTTGAACCCGCCAACTTGGGTATAACAGCCCGATACGCTAACCGTTACACCATCGCCGCCGCTGACCAGAGGAGACCACCAATCCAGGATCTTGTGATGTCTCGAATTGCTTAAACTCCGTGACTTCGCAAGATGCAGTTAAGGAATTTTATTGGCGACGCCGACCGCCATTCATTTAAGAATCGATGATGATGGTTTTCCAACATAAATTTGCTACCCTGTAAACCTGATGAACCCTACCCTGTAAAATCGATGTCATTTTGAACTATTATTTCACATCACGGGCGGATCCCTCGAATTTGATTTAATAAACTGCCAGACTGCCCGCCGCAACACACACACACACATTAAAGATAAGAGACAATCATCCATGCCCCGGTCATGATTCTAATCAACAACCTTCCTGACGGAAGCACTTAACAGGTGAAGGCTCTTAGTCACTCCACCAGAGAAGGATTTATTGATTCATGAAGGGAAATATCTGTTAAAACATCTGACATTACTGAGCAACTTGGAAAGTATTACAACAAAATATACATGCTATGGCTAACAAATAAAAACAAAGAATTTGTCCTCACCTATGTGAATAGGATATTTTCCCGTCATCAAGGCGGCTCTGGATGGAGTGCACATTGACTGCACATAATGGCTGTTGAGGATGATTCCATTGTAAGCAAGGGCGTCGATATTTGGCGTTGGGATCTGGTCTGAACCATGGAAGCTTACATCATTCCAACCCTGTGAAGAGATGTCAAAATGTCTATAATTATTCTGTAATTTTTATTTTATCGCCCTCATTTCGTAAGACGAGTATTGTAATCGTGCGCCGGTGAACGGAAAATTTGCAACAGAAAAACTCTTATTAATGAGCCTTGGTGAACAAATTAGTGAACAAAAATTGTTTCTGTATGTAGTAAATTATATCCTTTAACACGCTTTGTAGTGAGAATGTTTGTTTTTGGGTCTGTGATACCCAAAAATAGATGGACACAAAACGTTCGGTCCGCCTGTCTGTCCGACGGTCCGTTAGTCAGTCCACCGTCCCTCTGTCGGTCCGCCCGTCTGTCCGGCCATACGTCACCTGTCTCTCTTCGTCAGTCTGTGATCAACGCTAACACTTAAATTGATAAGCTTATTTTCTCCAAAATCAACCTATTTTCTCTCATATTACCAAAATTGTTTTAAATGTACTCGAAGCCCTCAAGTTTGAAATAGATATTTTGATTTTGGGAGGAAATTTACATAAAGCCTCAATTACATTTTTGAAATTTTCTCAAAAATTGCTTGGATTTTTTAAAATTTAACTTTGGGCTCGGATAGTGTAAAAGACGCTTAAAAGAATGGTGCAGGTCACATTTTCGTTGATATCCCTATTGTTTTGAAAATTGCAGAAGTGCATTTTTTCTACAACTATTGAAAGTAAATACGTTTTTCTGACTAAAATCTATTGTTGAATAAATCTATTATTCAAATAACGCCTTTGCACAATCTTTCAAAACCATGAGTACTTTTCGCATAATTTTGTCTGAAATCAATTTTGAAACAATTATTTTGTCAAAAAACGACCGTAATATTTTTCTTTTAATTTTCTTCTCGTATATGTAACAAAGGAGGGTACAAACGTGGTGTTACTCCTATTACCAGCGAACTCTCTTTTTTCCCAAAAATTGCAAAAGGTTAATATTGCAAAACTACTAATTCGAATATATCGATTTTTGTCTTAAAATCTATTATAAAATATTAGATCTGTAAAAACGTAATGTACAATTGTTTGAAAAACGAGCAGTGTTTGTCGTATTTCTGTTTGAAGTTAATGACTAATGTTGAGATACATTTTCTCAAGAACCAGATTTACAGAAAAGCTTTTTTTCATAATTTTTTTACGGATAGATCAAGGAACGCATAAAAGAATGATGCGGGTCTTATTTTCTTGACTTTCTAAATTTTCGAAATTTGCTGAAAATGGTGCGATGGTATGTGGTGTAGCACCACTAGTTTATTTATAAATGGCAAAGATCTTTTGACATAGTGTTTGTTTAAGTCGTCTTTTGTTTTCGGAAAAATAAGAATTTTTTTTCATTACATTGTTGAGGGCAGATGCATTTATGACAATTAAAACTCACTTAAAAGAAAATTCGTTAGTAGTGATTAATGAGTATTTTTAAACATACAGAATGAGAAAAAACTAGCAAAATAAACGCTGCTATCGTCTGGTGCAAAGGGATGTGTGTAATATTATCTGAGATAACCAAGCTTTAGAAGTCTAAATTTTGAACCTATAAAGTTATGTTAATTTATAATGTCAAAGTTCAATCATTTGAATGTGAAGATTTTGTCATTTATGAAGTGCATCTGTACTTTCTACTTTTCGTGGTCGTGTCTAGTCGAGTCAGAGAAAGCATAGTCTAGTCATTGGTAAAAACAATTTACAAGATAGACAACTTGCCGTTCTGATTAAGAATTTGCATATCATATAGATATGTAATGTGCTAATATTTACGTGTGTAGTAAATCACGAATTATTCTCCCCATACACACATTTCTCAATATCAACAATATAGGCCAGTTCCCATTTATATTTCCAATATATACCAGTCCCCATTTATATTTCATTTGTTCTTCACATCTGGCAACACATCATCTCTACCACCTCGTGTACAAAAATCTGCAATGAGAAAGCAAGAAGCTTTCACTATTATAAGCGACGTTTGAAATTGGGATATCTGAGGCCAATTAATGTTTTAAAGTATGACAATGTAATGAGCAGTCGCATACTAATGTCTTTTGGGACCCGAATAACACCAATGGAGTCAACAGCCGACTCCAGGATATATTGCAATATAACTGAAGGGAAAATGTATATATTTCAGAACTGATGATACATGAATTGAGCAGTGCATTACAATCATTTTATGCAATATTGGATGAAACCTTTTCTGTTTTTAAGGTATGGCAAGGGCATAATGAATTGCATTTTGAATATTTTCTGTATTTGTGGTCCTTTTCAAAGGGGCAATGAACACACACCTTTCTTGAAGAATTAGTTATACACTAACTATGCTGCTCCGATAGCATGACTGCGATCTACATCGACAGACACTAAAATACGATTTCCACATCATTTTTTACAGCCGTGACTGCAAGAACACGCTGCAGTTTGCACGAAGAGATGCATGGCGACAGTTTCGATTTGTTTATTTATTTTGTTTTTGTAAACCTGCAATAAGCGTTGAAAGGCGCTACCTTCACCAAGGGATGGAAAACATTCTAATAAATAAAAAGTTCTAAAGATGAAACAATGACTCCTTATCTAACCAAAGATGTAAAAGAGGAAAAAACAACCCTGGGAAGCGTCGTTGCGTCCCATCCCCTAATTACTCAACTATTAAGACTTTTAATGTACATGCAGTGATATTACTCGACTCAAGCACTGAATATTTTTTCTAGAGAAAAGACAACAAATGCATTTTGTACTACGAAAACGCCTAAAAGAATTGTTATTCCTGTGTTAAAAGGATTAATTTGTAGGGTTTAGAAGTACTAACTGAATTATAATAATTCTTCTTCTTTATTAATCATTATATGCGAAAAACATTGCAATATAGATTAAATTTTGTTTAAAATGTTAAATACTTCATGAAGTGGGAAGGTAAAGAAAAGACGTTAACAAATTCAAATATACTTGAGAACATGTTAAAGCGTTCTTTCAGGATTCCCTCTGGAAAAAGCAGTCATGAGGCGTACATGTACTATTGTATTACAACCAACATTACGACATGGTCGCTTTAATATGTAGATAATTCAGTTGCACGTTGAAGAAAATTCATTACCATAGAGATAACATATATTAGCAAACGTCTTCAGGCGAGTTTATGGTTCAATTCATATGACCAGAAATCAGATCACGATGAATACATTAAGCTTTCTACACAATGAGCTAGTCGCGAAGAGTCTGAGACTTATCCATGGAGATCCTTCCAGTCATGTGCCGGATGTAATGCCTTTTACTCATTTCAGTAAGTCATTTACATAAGTGTGCTAACAAGTGTCTTCTAATGTTCTTATCAACTGATTTAGTAAGTGATGAAAAGTGCCCAGCCAACCAAGCGCGACTTATGGATTAGGTAAGAAATCATTGCTAATCTCTTTTGATTTATGACTCAAAGACACATACTCGTTACCCACCCTGTTTCCTTACTTGGTGAACTAATACGTGATATACCTCAGAATGGAACTGAAGCTGCCGCAAAAGTCGAGATTTTGTGTGTGGTTTACTTGCAACCCATATTCATCTGTCCCTACTCCTACCCCAATCCTTGTCCCCAAGTCTTGTGAACTGTATTGATTTCATTATGATTCCTGCGGATCACCATTGTTTATCTCCCAAGACACAATATGCTAGTAAAACTAAAATTTCGCCACTCATATTACTTGAATTTTTTTATATCATTGATCTTCTTCACATTGATTGGTAATAGTTTCTTTTTGAAAAACCTTAATTTCGTTGGGAAAAATTGATATGACGTGAGGCATGAGCTGTTTAAATGTGTTTGTAACTAGTTCTCCGATAAAATTACTAACTGAAATACAACCTGGTGTAGAACCGAGGTTTTATTACTTTCTTGAACAGTTGATTTACAAGTTTTTTATAACACTTTGAACACCAGCTTTTGAAGACCGTTATATATGTATATTGCATTACTGATAGTGTAAATGGTTTTAATTTGCGACTGTTTACATTATATCATCATACTCTTCAGATAATTGAATTTGTTCATGTGTTCTTATGATTTGTTTGACGTTCCTGAAGCTCTGCCGCACGGTAGAAGTATGCCCAGGAACACGAACATGAACATTATGCAGATATTGAAGTATTAGATACGTAACTACCATTTCTTCTTTCAACTGAACAAACCACAATAATAACTCCCTCCATTAATTACATTGTAGGTCTGTAGAGTCGATTTCATACGAGTATGTTGAATTTGAGCGGCAAGTAGAGAGGCATTGAATGGAAGAACGATACTACTCCAGGAGTTATATCGTTCTTCCACTCAATACAATAATATCTAGCCTCGTATATCGGAACACATTCTGTTAGTTGTGCTGTTTTTCAAGTCATAAAAAAGGGCCACATTTAAAAGTGATTTTGGCTATCTCCATTAAAAATTTCAATTGTGGAGTAGTACGATTTTTCCACCCCCGACTCAGTTGTTAATTATACAATGTTAAAATTACTTGGATGTCAAAAAAGCAACATTATAACTCATTTCAATCTTGACTTTTCCATAAGCGCACTCGTCTCCACACTCACATGCAGCAAGAAATTTCTCTGAATACACTCCCGATCGAATTCAAATCCTTTTCCCCAGTGGCCCGAATGTTGTTATCTTGAGCTCAGAAGAAGTGTTTGTAGGGAACGGTATCATTAAATGAAGGGTTTAGGGCAGTAGCAAGATAAGTCACATCAGCCACAGTGAAGCCTCCTATTTGTAAATGTATCTCCATATATGTACGAGTATCTCAGTTTTCGTCGAATTGAGTATTATCTTTTACTGCCCCTAAGCCCTTCATAAGTAAGAACAAGAAATACACTCAATAGGAAGATATGTCTCACTTTCTTTAAACCAGTGATATTAACATTTACGAAACGCTGTGGCTAGCGTGATATATCTTGTTACGGCCCCAAACCCTTCAAATAATCGTCACAATAATTATTCCTAAAACTAATATGAGTTACTTTTATTCTGAATTGTTTGAATCTGATTTGTTTTTTTATTCACCATGTTCTTTTATAATCATTTGACGTGCGATGAAAAGATGGTTGTTTATTTAATTGCTAAATAATTTAAATAAATAAATAAATAAATAAATAAATAAATAAATAAATAAATAAATAAATAAAT